>CM059191.1:42981531-43025158 GCA_030323885.1 Branchipolynoe longqiensis | reverse complement strand
AATGTTAATTACTCTGGTTAATCTGACACTCACTTTTCGACACTGACACTGCTTTTTTTGTAACAAACATGCATATAGCATGCCTATAGCTCTGGTTAATTTGACACTTGAAATCCATCAAACATGAATTAGCACTAATATCCCAGATTTAAACCTTCTTTTAGTGGCTTTGCAGTTCAGTTTGTTGAAGTTTCTAAATATAAAATAATGTTAGTGTGAATGATTGATATGTATGTTTATCTGTAATAAATGAAGATATGTTACTTAGGTGTTATTATTATTTTAATGAACAATTGCATACATGATTCAGTCACATATAGGCCTATATAGGCTTATAAAAATAACACAAGCGAGCACGAAATAGTCTAAATTGGTTAATCCGACAATTTGCTATCCAACATTATTTGGCGTGTGACAGAATGTGTCAGATTAACCAGAGCTGACTGTACCACTATCTGAAGTGATATAAGCAAAGGATTAAAGGCTGTCCCCAAGGCCCTCACCGCCCCCTCCCCATAGGAGTGAAGGGTGAAGGCACGGAGTAAAATAACCTTTAAAGTACAGACAAGCAAAGTCCGTCAAATCACATTCTTTATATGCACATAGAGAAGGACAATCCTAACATCGTGGGATGATCCTAACTAGTAACATTATAAGTAGGATGGTCTTAAACCTTGGGATAGGACACTTCAAACACGCAATCCGATTTGTTGAGACTGGCGTATGTATAACATTACAGTTAGTAGACCTTCAACATTGGCTTTAGCTTACAGTTGCTTGGTTCTGGATTTTCGCCATTGAAATGAATGGGTTGCCTCGTATCCACGATTTGAATGTTCCCTGCAGCCTCTATCTCACACATTTCGTCAAATTTCACGACCATTTCCTTATGAAAGTTCACAACAAAATCACCGGCCTGTAAAAACAAAACCGTGATGATGGATGCTGTAGAATACTTTATAAGATCATGGTGAGATTGGCTATCGATTGGTTTGTGCTCAAGATAGTCAGAGGCCATCATGATCCTGCAATTGAGTGATATCTTATGTGCACCAAACTATTTTACTCCAACTGTAGCATAAATAGAGGAGTAAAATCTGTTGTAGTGATATTTGCTTTCATAATTCTATGTCTGAATGAACTTAGTTAGTGGTGATTGCTTAACACTGTGTTGGAAATAAAGGCCATAATGATGACAAGAAGTGTTCAAATTTTATTCTGTCATATTTATTATCCGGCCATTGCCTTGCTGTGGAATGTAAAATAACACAACCAATTATTCGGCAAAAGATACTTTTGAAGCTAAAACCTCACAATTACAAAAACGAAATTTGTCCATGGAAGGTACAATTCTAGATAAAATTCAAAGATATCATTCTTCCTGAATTAGTGAAAATCAGTTTAATAAGATATCTAAGGTGGCATAGTCCTGCTGCCCTCAGAAAGGCTAGAACCACCTCTTGTTTTGTGTGAGTGAACAGATCATGCATGCTGCCTACATTGTAGAATTGTTGGTGCAAGGCCATGAAATCTGAATGAACTAACCATTGAGCTTGGTGTCGGCCCAACTTCAGTAGCATACCCCTCGGCCTCCCAGTGCACCAAACCACCACTCAGCAGTGACACTTTGACATGTCCATACAGCTAAATAAACAAAATAAAAAACAAGTTTTCAGTTAAACAACAACCCAATGATGATGATAGATCAGGTATAAAAAGGCTTGTCAATAAAGAAAAACCCATGATAAAGGTGGGTCATTGCGAGGGAGCGCATAGCATCTCCAAAAGTCAGGAAAACGTCGATCAGTGGGAAATTCTCATCCCTGAAAAAAGATCAGCAAATACAAATTTACTTTGAAGACAACAAACAATAAAGCCATAAAGCTTTATGAATGCTGTAGTTATGTTCTCACTAAAAGAAACACAGGAAAAGGGAACACATACTTTAAATGTATAGCAAGCGCGTCCACCAGTTGTGGTTAACACACTGGCCCCATCGTCTCGGTCATAGACGATCACGTGACTGTGTGCACTGATTCCCAAACTCCTGACATACTCCTGGAAGATGACCTGATCTGGCAGGTCGCGCGGAATCAGCTTAGTTTTCGTTACCCCTCGATCCATGTCAAAATGTTGAGCACCTGGAATGTGTTTACTGCAAGCAAATAAATAAGTGGTTTAATTCCAATTAGCTAGAAACAGATGTGATTGCCGAATGAGTTGACCGTTGGTCTTCTGTTTTGGTAGATCGTGGGATTCTTACCCACAGCATTATTAGAATAGAGCAAGGACTGGTTGGCTCAGTGTCAGGATAATGTGACTGAATGGGATATCAGATCCTGGTGCTGGTGGCCTGGTCCCCCAATGGGGCAGTACTATAATGTCGCCATGAGCGCGCACAGTCACAAGTCGGTACCCATCCTGATATCATAAATGTTGCCAGGATGTAAGACTCCAACAACCAACCGAGCCAATTAGCTAGCCATTAGTGATATTTCTCATGTATTTGAAATAATACATTCAAATTATGCACACTGCGAACAATGCCCATGTATCTATTTTGTCAGCATAATCAAATGTCATTTTATATTAAACTCCCAAACTGTAGTGTCTTACTATGTGAACCTACCCTTCTCTTCCATTATTTCCGTACCTTTATGTACAACCTTTCATTGCTTGGAATGGGGCCGGAACACTCATTTGGTGTCATTGTTGGGGCGAAGGGAGCTGTGAATCCCCCCCCCCCCCCTAGCCGCTCTGCCACTGTGGAGGAGGTGAGAGAGTTTGTTTGTTTGGTGTTGTTTTACATCCTAGCAATATCTAAGGTTATATCAGGATGGGTACTGACTTGTGACAGTGTGCACTCATGGCGACTTTATAGTGCTGTCCCACTGGGAAACCAGGCCACCGGCACCATGACCTGATATCCCACTCAGTGACATTATCCTGACACTGAGCCAACCAGTCCCTGCCCTATCCTATTAATGCCGAGTGCCTGGCTAGGAAGAGACAAGTATAAATTTTTAAGTCATTGGTTTGACTCGACCAGGGTTCGACCCCGTGACCCCACGATCTACCAGCATGGGAGACGGACGCGCTAACTCATTCGGCCATTCGCGGCTCCCTGCGGGGAGGGAGCAGGGTGGGAAATGGGGGGGAGGTGGCTGGGGCCGTCACTCACCACCATGGCGCTCCTCACTCAGCTCAACTATCTTAAACTTTCAACTCCCCCAATTTCTCTGACCACTACCCATTGGAAGCAAAATTTCAACCACATGGGACCACTTTCAGCGGTGCCAATGGAGTGCTGCAGATTTTTAGCCTTCAGCGCGCCAACACGACTGAAAACTTCCCCAAAACAATAAACAAACTCCCCTCAGACAGTCACAACACTCCCTGGTCTAGGAACCACCTGGAGCGGCCCTCACTGGGCAGTCTTCACCATGCTCTCAAGCTGACCACTACCCTTTTTTACCCACCCACCAACCCACACCTTCATTATGAATTGCAATCAAGATGAATCATAGAAATTTACAACTAGCAATTATTATCATAATTAATTCATAGAATTTACCAACTGCCACCTGAGCATTCTACTGTGTAATTTTTGCATTGTTTGTTTATTGTTTGCTTCACCATGTCCCCTCACAGCTTACTTGCCTTAAACCCTGCGACCACTCATTGTCAGTCTCTTCTCTCACCCACCTCCCCTTTAGGGGGTTTCGCTTGATCCTCTCATTTGCTGTTCCCGCCAGTCTTGTCTATGTTAGCGTTGGTTCATAAATGCCATAGTACTACTGCCTCTTTGGCTGTTCATATCTCGATAGCTTACAACTACCAGCATATTGCATACTTTCAAAAGACTATTTCTGCTATCTCCTCCGTTTGTTGACTACTTCCCAAGACATGCTTGTATTTGTGTCCTGAACATTTTCGTTATAACATGTTTGCTTGCTCTGGAAGCCTTGCTTCCTCCCAAACCTGTTCTACAGGTTACTGAACATGAATGACTCACATACGTTGACCTTCTACCGCTCACCCGTGCTACAGGTTGCCACGTCTTACCTACTTTGTTTTAATTTACTTATGTTAAATTGATCAAAATAAACTTCACTTCAGTGTAGGTAAACTGCTTGTTCTTGACTTTGAGTGTTGTGAATTAAAATATGAACAAACGGCTGATTGATATATCAGTTGACGAATCAGTGTGATAGTTTTGCCTCAATTAATAATTTCTCTAGTTTATTTTTTGTGTAATGTAATAATATAAAAAATACTTATGATAGTAACTTAGGTCGCAATTGAGGCATCTTGCTGGGACATTGCCTTGGATATTGCGACACATGGAAACAAATTACCTTTCATATGCTTCTCTCCCTGTAGTCTTCGGCAGGGATGGATGCCTTGCAATCCAAGTCGTGTCAAGAATGACAAGGTTCTTGTCATTTGCAAGAATTGCTTCCTTCAGCCATTTGGCGGGAATGATGATTGGAGGACATGGCATGGAGGTTTTGTTTTTGTTTGTGAAATTCATTGTTCACAAACCGGAAAATTGCTGAAAGAACACATGAAATGAGTATTCCTCGTTATGCAGAGCAACATTTTTATGCAGTGTGTGAATGAAATGCTGTCTTTGTGTGATTCGAAGAAGGGAAGCCAGACACTGCGTGGGAGTAAAACAGGTTTATTGTACAATGAGGGAGGGCTACATTAGGGGGTTCAATCCAGCTCGTCGATGTCGATCGGGGCCTCCGGAAGCGCCGGAAGCTCTGAGGCCGCCGGAGCCGACCCTACGAAGTAGTCCTTAAATAGAGGGTTGTGGGAGTGGTGAAATGTTTGCGGTGTCAGGAAGCGAAACTGAATGGCTAGGTGCGGGAGGAGGTTTCGGTTGATGTTCATCTCTGCCGCTTGGGGCGTGGTGGGTACCCGGCTTCCCCCCGAATCAACCACAATTCGGAATTATGCGCCAATTGCATACTGGTCAGCAATGTAATAAAGTATCCATAGGAATTTAATATGAGCAAGTAGGTGAAATAGTAGTTTAAAGTGTTTCATACTCGCATATTAAATATTTGCATTTAAATCAAATAACATGTAAGAATTGCTTTGTGCTTTATAGTGGTATATATGATGCATATAATTCGGCCAGGATGGTCGAATGAATTTGAGCATCCATTGAACTACGAAATACTGTTACTTTCTCAACCATAATGTGGCGAGGACTGTGGCTGTCATTGACAGTGTCCAATATACTGAGTTCTAATTCTTATGATGCATAGCCATAAGTGTTGCGTCACTTTACTCTGTTTTTAAATATTAAAACAATTGTAATAAATAAAAAAGAAGTTATTACTTCTAATTGTCAAACTGCACAGTCATATACAGATAGATATATACACCGGGCATACTTACTGTGCTCACCTTGTGAGTGCTGTAGGTTCGAGGGAACCCTGTGACCTCCAGACACCAACAGATACACTTGATACTTCACAGCTCCAATTGTCAACATATGCAATGTAGGGAGGTGTGGGAGGGCAGTGGGGGGGGGGGGGGATGACGGTGGATGGTTACTTTCCAACAGCATGGCATCCCAAGTGTCACATAATGTCACGTCATCCATTTCCATACCAACTAATTATAATAATTTATATTTACATAACCCCATTCTTTTGAGTTTCTAATATATATAGGTCTTTATATATATATATATATGTGATATATAATTTATTACTATGAATATAAAGGGGCGGAGCTTCTATCCTATATCCTTCAGGATCCTGGCATTTAATGCTGCCTTTTATTAATAGCGTTCGATATTTATTGTCCTATTTGCTGCGGGCCGGTTCCCGCTGCGCTATCCTGGTGCCACCACCATTTCGCCAGATGCCAGTCAGAGCTTGTTAGACTCACATCTCCCGCAGGGAAGGGGGATTGGAACACCCACCCGTAAAAGACGAACCTGAATTGTGTGAACAGCTGACCGGAGTGTCTGCCGCGATAGCGCGGGCATGCTACGAGGACCTATTAAGAGTGCATTGTGACAGCGATAAACGCTGGTGTCTGTCAGTAAGGGAGAACACGAACAGTATGTACGTGACTTTTCGGGTGGACACTGACTGTCTGAGTGGCACTTGTGCATGCATTTACGAATTGTTTTCTATGCCATGTCAACTAAAACCTTGTCGTTTATTTGCAGAAGCATTTTGTAGGGGGGACACTGATATAGATGCTATGTTTCTCCTGCAGGGCACTGTTTTTGGGTTCCATGTTATTGATGACAATTGTGACGTAACGTATGGCTGTCAACGGGAGAGAAAGAAATCTAGATGGGAGAGAAATATAATAGAGACCCGGCTAGTAGCGCAGTTAGAGGAGGGAGTGCTAAGAAGGACGATAGTCCTCCGGCCTGTATACATGGGATCTTTGTTGTTCCAAAAGATGATGGCGGTGGGAGAAGTGTCATTGACTGTAGTAAACCAAAAGGTGGGAGTGTCAACAATTACACAAAGGGGGTGGCCCCAAAGTTTAAATATAGAGGGCTGGATGACGTGGTAGAATGCTTGGAGAGGGGCGACTACCTAGCCACCATTGATATTAAGGATGCTTACCGCGCTGTCCATATTAACCCAGAGCATAGGAATAGACAGGGGCTTCACTGGGTTTTTGATGGTGATTCGGGGGAAACCTATCTGGTGGACGGGAGACTCTGTATGGGTCTCTCGTCTAGTCCTTATATATTCTCTAGAATTTCAAACTTCATTGTCCGATGCGCAGGCAGAGAGGGGGTCTGCAGAATTATTAACTATCTAGATGATTTCTGCATTCTGGGTAGTACGGAGGAAGAAACTACGGTTTTGCAACAACGTGTACTCTCTATATTACTCAGATTGGGATTTTTTATCAGTTTAAAAAAATTGCTCTAACCAGCTAAGAAAATTAGATTCTTAGGGATCGATGTAAACTCGGAGTCGCTGGAACTTACTCTCCCTGATGATAAATTGAAGAAGCTGCGTGACATCCTCCTGCTCTTCTTGGGTCGTAGGAAGGCGACCCATAGGGAACTCGAGAGACTCGCCGGACACCTCGCACACTGCGCCAAAGTTATCAGGGGTGGGCAAACTTTTAGTAGGCAGGTCTATGACCTTATAGGCACTCTGCGCGAGCCATTCTACCGTGCGTGGCTTAATGCCGGATTTAGGGAGGATATCAACTGGTGGGCATCATTCGCAGCAAAATTTAATGGTAAGGCGGGTATGCTCGGGAAGTTTGCGGTAACTACTGCAGTCTACAGTGACGCATCTAATTGGGGAATCGGTGCCTTGCATGAGACTGACTGGTTAGCTGCTTCCTTTGAATCAGAGGACAATGAAGTGTTAGGACAGGTGATAGGACACCATCGTGTGGTGCTCCCCACTGATGCAGGGAGGGACCACATAAACATTAAAGAGATGAGGGCAGTGATGGAGGCTGCCACACAATGGTCATCGGGATGGGAGGATTCCGAGATTATATTTATAACGGACAGCGCGGTAGTCCAATCTGCACTTAATTCAGACAGATCCAGATCAGTAGGGATTATGTCCATGCTGCGAAAATTATTCTGGCTTGCAGTCGAGAAGAACTTTACATTCTTATCAACTTACATAAATACCACAGTTAATGTGGTGTGTGATGCCCTCAGCAGGCTAGACGTAGAGGGCAGTGCCGCTAGGATTAGTGGAGTGGATGTGGGTCGGACTATGTGCTGTGCACACCTCTTTTACGCTCCGCTGTTCTGTCTTTCCAGGACTGGAAGAGCTGAGGGCAGAGCAGCGGGGATATGAGAGGCAATTCTACTCAAAGAATTTGGTCACCATGAGATCGGTCCAGATACGAAAGTATTTTGACTCCATTGATCAATTCTCAGAGGACAGGGCGCCTCTCCCGTGCTCATCTGAACGTGTCGCGCTGTATGCCTCCTGGCTGGCGAGAACGCTCACTTACCGTTCCGTGCTGAATTATTTATCAGGGTTGAACTTCTTTCTGCGCCAGAACGGTTCCCCGGTGATAAGATATAACGATTATGTAGTACAGGCTACACTTAGGGGGATTAGGCGCCAGAAGGGGGATACCCTGTGGCAGGCACCACCTATGCTGCCGGGTATGCTGTTGAGGGTGTTTGCGCTATTGAACCTAAACCCGGGGCATGTATCTTGGAGAGCTGTGATGCTCTGCTCCTTTAGGGCTTTACTGAGAAAATCCCAAGTAACTGAGTCCGACTCCGCCTTGCGCAGGCGAGATTTTACTTTCTTTGATTGGGGAATGCTAATTAAGATTTGGCGATCGAAAACGATCCAGTTCGCGGAGCGGGTACTAGAGGTCCCGGTTGCGCTTTGCCTGAATAGAGCACTGTGCGCGGTGTACTGGACTTTGCGCCATTTTAGAGAATTGCCTGCGGATCCTGAGGACTTGGCCTTTCGATTGCCAATGGTCGGCCACAATTCTAGGCGTATGACTTATATGGCTTACCAGGCTATGCTTAAGCTATTTTCAAATCAGGCGGGCTTGGGGGATATTTATTTTACATCTCATTCGCTAAGGAGGGGGGGTTGCACCTACTTGGCTGTGTCTGGGGCAACAATTGAGGAAATTAAAGTCCGAGGCGACTGGGCGTCTGAGACCGTGTATTCCTATTTAAAAGAAACCTTGCAAATGCGAATTTTGAATGATCTACGGGTAGCTACTAGTCTTTCTTCTGTGGATGCGGGAGACGAGGAGTGGTTGGGGCCTGGGCCGGCTTAGCCGGCTGGGGTTTGGCGGTTATTGCTCAGCCAGATGGGCCTCAGCAAATAAACTAGGCTTCCACCACTTCTCGTCTTGGCTCTTATTCTCCTACGTCGTAGCCCAATTTATGTGATATATAATTTATTACTATGAATATAAAGGGGCGGAGCTTCTATCCTATATCCTTCAGGATCCTGACATTTAATTCTGCCTTTTATTAATAGCGTTCGATATTTATTGTCCTATTTGCTGCCACCACCATTTCGCCAGATGTCAGTCAGAGCTTGTTAGACTCACATCTGCGCCATTTAAAACTTTTTCTGTGGTAGGGCGGTTATTGGTCAGCCAGATGGGCCTCAGCAAATAAACAAGGCTTCCACCACTTCTCGTCTTGGCTCTTATTCTCCTACGTCGTAGCCCAATTTATATATATATATGCTTATATAAATGATGTATATCACTTTATATAGCGATATAGCGAATGGTAGACAGGAAGTGTGAACACTTATTTGTCTCTCATTTTTGGTTGAGTGCAAGTAAACAAGCAACACAAGGAGTAATTAGTAGCATGTGGTGAATAAGGGGTCAAATTTCCCTGGATCATCAGCCCATGCTTTTTCTAATCTATTCTTGAATGAATTAATTGGCTCGGCATCAATAACATTTTGTGGGAGACTGTTCCATATATTTATGATCCTGTTTGAGAAACTATGTTGCCTTAACTTTGAAATGGCTCTGGGTTTTACTAGTTTGAGAATATGGCCCCGACTGCCTTCTCTTTTAATCAAGGTGAAAAATTTGTTCATATCTATTTTATCAAAACCCTTCATAATCTTAAATACTTCAATTATGTCACTTCTTTTCCTTCTGTACGAAAGGGTAGGAAGTTTCAATTCCCAAAGCCTTTGGTCATAGGGTAGGTCCTTTATAACTGCAACTAATTTCGTTACACGTCTCTGAACTTTTTCAATCTCCAGAATATCTTTCTGAAAAATTGTCAGGTTGTTGATTGTTGTTTGTTTGGTTAGTTGTTGTTGTTTGGTTGTTGTTTGTTGGGTGTTGTTTGTTGTTTGTTGGTGGTGGTTATTGGTGGTTGTTGTTTGGATGTTAGTTGGTTTGTTGCTTGAAACTATATATAATGGATGTTGGTTTGATGTGGATTGTGTTGTTGATTGTTGTTTGTTTAGTTAGTTGTTGTTGTTGGTGTGTTGTTGTTGTTTGGTTATTGTGTGTTGTTTGTTGTTGTTGTTTGTTGTTTGTTGGTGGTGGTTATTGGTGGTTGTTGTTTGGATGTTAGTTGGTGTGTTGCTTGAGACTATATATATAATGGATGTTGGTTGGGTGTGGATTGTGTTGTTGATTGTTTGGTTAGTTGTTGTTGTTTGGTTGTTGTTTGTTGGGTGTTGTTTGTTGTTGTTGTTTGTTGTTTGTTGGTGGTGGTTATTGGTGGTTGTTGTTTGGATGTTAGTTGGTTTGTTGCCTGAGACTATATATATAATGGATGTTGGTTTGATGTGGATTATGTTGTTGATTGTTGTTTGTTTGGTTAGTTGTTGTTGTTTGGTTGTTGTTTGGTGGGTGTTGTTTGTTGTTGTTGTTTGTTGGTGGTTATTGGTGGTTGTTGTTTGGATGTTAGTTGGTTTGTTGCTTGAGACTATATATAATGGATGTTGGTTTGATGTGGATTGTGTTGTTGATTGTTGTTTGTTTGGTTAGTTGTTGTTGTTTGGTGGGTGTTGTTTGTTGTTGTTTATTGGTGCTGTTTGATGTTGTTGGTGGTGGTTATTGGTGGTTATTGTTTGGTTGTTAGCTGGTTTGTTGGTTGAGTTGGTTGAGAATATATATATAATGGATGTTGGTTTGATGTGGATTGGTTGTTGATTTGGTTGTTGGATTTGTTGCTGGTTGTCTATTTGGTTGTTGTTGTTGTTTGTTGGTTGTTGTTGGTTGCATGTTTGTTTGTCGGTTGTTTTGTCGGTTGTTGTTGTTGGCTGTTCGTGGATTGGTTATTGATTGTCTGTTTTGGTTGTTGTTTGGTTGTTGTTGGTGGTTTGGTTGTTGGTTGTTGGTTTTTGGTTGATTGATTGGTTGGTTGGTTAATATGTTGGTTGTATGTTTGGTTGTTGTTGTTTGGTTGTTGGTTGTTTGTTGGTATGTTGGTACGTTGAGAATATACAATGGATGTTGGTTTGATGTGGATTGGTTGTTGATTGGGTTGCTGCCGGTTGTCTGTTTGGTGGTTGTTGTTTGTTGATTGTTGCTGGTTGTTGGTTGTATGTTTGGTGGTTTGTTTGGTTGTTGTTGTTTGCTGGTTGTTGGTTGCTTGGTTTGCTTTGGTTGGTTTGGTTTGGTTGGTTGGTTGTTGGTTGGTTGTTGGTACTTGGTTGTAGATTGTTGGTTGTTAATTTGTTGTTGGTTGTCTGTTTGGTGGTTGTTGGTTTCGGTTGTTTGTTGCGGATTGGTTTTTTGGTTGGTTGTTGGTTGTAGATTGTTGGTTGTTTATTTGTTGTTGGTTGTCTGTTTGGTGGTTGTTGGTTGCAGATTTTTTTTTTTTAAAGCTATAACCCATGAGCAGCATAAACAAACGCAAAACCGCAAAACATCAACACTCCCAAAATCTAAACTATAGGTTTTGGATTGCTGGTTGTACTGGCTCGTTGTTGGGTGGTTGCACCGCATCCCACAACCCACTAAACAACCGCAAAACATAAACACCCCCAAAACAACCGCAAAACATAAACACCCCCAAAATATAAACTTATGTAAACTTATGTAAAACAAAAACTAGGCTATGTGGTTGTCAACTGCTCAGAGACAACACCGGACAACACTGGACTGGTGTGGTCCCCTCGATTCGTTCTGACTTGTTTTTATATTTCATTTTTATTGAACCGAAGAGGATGATCCTACATCGACAGATAAGGATAGACGATAGTAATTAGATGAGGCATTGTTTTGTTGTTAAGTTGAGGGCGGCCCTAGGTGGTCCGAAACAACAGAGGACACAACACTAATTTAGCCGCACAAAAGTGGGCGATGAGCAGTTCTACCCTCTTTATATTATTGTCCAAACATATTTGAATCGGATGGCAGGCCGGAAATTAACCAGATGAACAGGAACCCAATATTTTACTTTGCTGTTTTTTGTCGATAACATAGGGGGTGGGCAGTTGCGGATGTGGTTCAGGTGCACCCGTGTTTACCGAAAACATTGATGGCGATATAAAAAAAAAAAAAGTCGGTGAATTCCAACATCTGTAATTTCCACTCAAAATCATTATCTAAAAACATTTGAATCGTATGGTAGGTCGAACAATACGTAGGTGAGCGTAAACACGAGAGTAAAACTTGAGGAAGTTGTTGTTGATGTGCTAAGGGGCCCGGGTGAGCCAGACTTGGACAGCTAAAGTCCACAGCGTGGACTGGTGCACGTAAGAACAGTATGGAGCAGCCACCACTCAGCCGAGGTATGCGGTAAAATTTTTAGTAAGGCTGAGTTGGTGGTGATAGTATGCGTTACAGGTGTAACGCATACTATCACCACCTAGTAAGCCTAATCGAAAACTAGCGCTGGTCAGGCTGGACTTGCTCATGCGCAGATATCGATTTCCGGTGTGGCGGTTTCAGCGTGTTCCCGTGCTCAGCCGTGTCCCGTTGCTTCTGCGCATGTGCGGATTTCGCATCAACTCGGGTCACCCGAGCCACTTATTGGCACATGCGCACATCCTACAAACTCGGGTCGAATAATCGAAGACGCTTCTCCGCGCTCGGGTGGACAATTTTTATTTTTTTTTTTAATAACCGCTAAAACTACAGCAAAATAGGATTTAAAGTATTTTATGATGGCCTAGTTTACCTATATTTCCATTTAATTAATCTAAGTTATTCTTTTTTTGCACACGGCACGTGTATTTGTAGACTCCACTCGATGTGTTCTATTTGAAATTCTGACGACTAGGATGACCCGAGTCGCCCGGGTAGTGTTAATCGATTACGGCCATGCTTAGTAGATTCTCACGCATGCGCAGAAGCGAGGTACACGTCTGAGCACGGGAACACGCTGAAACCGCCACACCGGCCCCAAGTACTGCCCGTGTGAACGGGCCGCTAATTCGATTCGTAGTATTCGCCTTGGCTGAATCGCTTTAAGCCGTGTTTACACGGAGAAGTTAATTCGCTTCATATAAATCGCGTTGCCTAGTTCGCCTCAGATTCGCCGTGTAAACGCGCCACTGAAGCGTATTAGGGCTGATTCGCTTCATATAATTCGCTTATTGTAAGCCGCCTGGCGAGGTGGTTTATATGAAGGGGACTACGAAAGTCACTTCATAAAAGCTCGTGTAAACACTAGCGGTTTATTTGAGGCGGATTAATGACGTCACACGCATGCGCACTCCACTATTTTTTTTGTTTTCTTCCGGTGAAGCGCGCATGTTGCCAGTGTTGTCGTGGACGGAGCGAGGCGAAGTTCACACTCATTTTTTCCCATCGAAAACAACAGCTAACAATGGCGTGTAGTTCAAGTGAACAGGCCAGTAAAAGGGACAACTGGGACGACGAAGAGATCCGCCTACTGATCACGCTTTGGGGAGACGATGGCGTGCAAAGTCAACTAGAGAATTCCGGCAGGAATATTCATATTTATCGCCGCTTGGCTGCACGATTGAGCCGGGCCTCTGGTGCAGGGAGGTGCGAGAGAACCGCCTTTTCCTGTCGGACAAAAGTAAAGAGTTTAACACAAATGTACCGAAAGTGCCGCGATAACAACAAGTGAGTAGTTGTCATGTGTTATTTCCTATATATGAGATAACTGTGTTTCATAACAAATAGATCTAAAGCCGTGTTTGTCGCACTCAAATCAATTAGCCGGCAATTGTAGTACGGTATTAAAAAAGATCACCACCCCCAGTATCGCTACAGTTCCTGAATGAAGTGCTGTGATTAATTTTAATCACACATGGCCTATTAACACGACACCTCTCAATAGTATTGATCTTTATTATTCTGGCTAACCTATTTCATTCGGAACACATCTCCACACATTGTGTCAATACAAAGTGTCACAGGTTTAACTTGTGGATAATGGATGCTTTATAAAAAAAAACATATTGCTCGCCTATTGCTCGCTTCGGCCGCAGGCTAAATTTTCCATGACGTCATCTCATTACCATATTCCTTTGTTCTCAAGTGTCCATCTGCTTAACATATTCTACACCCCACCGATTAGGCATATATCACAGACATTACTGGAGCTAGCTCCGATTAGTTATACAGCCAACTTATGTGATTAAAAATGTGTTTACTAGTCTGTTTATTCATCTCCCAATAATTTTGCAGTCGCAGTGGGCGGGCACCCCAGACCTTCAGGTACTTCGAGGCCCTCGATGAGATTCTGGGTACGAGACCGACAGCCGTACCCGTCAACTACCTCGACACTGACCACCTGTCGATGGAACAAGGTAAGGCCAACGAAACTGTACTGATTATTGAAATGCTACTTGTACACACAACGGCCACACACATGTCTTGCAAACGACAAACAAATGAACATAAAATAAAAGACAGCGACTACTATGCTACATAATGTAGCTATTTTATATACAACCTTAGCGACATGTATACTTCGCTTCATCCAGTTTGCATTCTCATGAGTGCATCTTGTAGGAGCACAACAAATTACCACTGAGGTAATTTTTGCCTGTGGAAGGCTTCGACCTGCAGCGAACTAGTTTACTCCATTTAACGGTTAATTAATGTGAGTAACAACAGCACCTAATATGACACCTGAAGTCATTTGTTTCGCGAAAGGTTACACATGAAGCGAAGAAATTTAGTCGCTTTACCGTTAACTTATGTAATGGCCCACGGCCCTCCGACTGACCCTTTCTCACACGAAAGAACAGCAAGATTCAATTCAGTGTACGCTTCACCTGGTTTATTGAACCCTCTGCTCTCCGCGGCGTCAGTGGTTGTCTGACCCGCCCCCTGATTCGCCATATCCCACATCGACTCTATAGGTGTGTGTGGGGGGTGTGGCTCAACCACACGCAGTCGAGGTCAGGCCAGTTGGGGTCTGACCGGTGGTGACCCGTCCCGCCACCTAGCGCAGTGTAGTGGTACTGCGCTGGTGGCGTCGTAGTCTCCGCTGCTACCGCGTGATAGTAGAGCTCATGTTCAGACTACTACACTTACAACCAAGTTCAGTAACATTCGCACAAAACATAACCTAATTTATAATTGTTTTGCAGAAGGTGCCACAGAAGACTTGCTACTGGGGGCAGAGGAGGAGGTCGCCCAGGACATCCTCGTCGACGTAGAAGTCCAGCTGGACACTGACCTCGGCACACCTACAGAGAATGCAGCAGTAGAAGGTCGTCCCGCTGCCACCCAGCCTAGGCAACCCACAGAGCCAAGTAAGGATTTCTCTAGTAAAATGAAACACTCGCTAACATTATATGACACCGCATGCTCAATTGGCACCATCATGATGTTTCTGGGATGTTTTGCTCTGTACAATTTGGTCGCTTTAAATCTGGTTATATAGATAAGGTGTAGTACAACCTAGTGCTTTGCAAGCGCGTCATACGTGGAAAGGATGCAAAATGTAAACCTATATATGAACGACGGAAAAAGAAAAATATGTAAACAAAACATTGTTACAGGCTAATTTGGCATGGCCGGTGTACACACATTACGCCCATTTGTATGTTCTTTAGTATTTGTAAGCTTTAAATGTGGTTAGCGCACTAAAGGGTAGTACAACCTAGTGCTTTGAAAGTGGGTCATAGGTCCATATGATGGAGAATGTAAACCTCTATATAAACGCAGAAAAAAAAAATATGTCAACCACACAGTTTTACAGGCGGCTTATGTATGGCCACTGTACACACTATTTGCCTCCTTTTTTATGTTCATGGCCACTACACTGGTTTTCCATGTACGCGCATATATCTACCAATGTGGTTAGATTAAAAGATTACAAGTAAGAAAAGTTCATGTAACGCTAATGAAGGCCAATGCGCTTAACTACTGTGCGTCACCAAATTATGTACCTAATTGAAAATACGGAAAAAACATTTTGCTAGTTATTAACACCAACGCTATTGTTATTCCAGCCACGCCGAGACGCACCACGAAAGGCGTTGGAAAGAACGAGCGGGTGATGACCAACCTCATCACCCAATTCATCACCGCCCAGCGCGATACCGCCGCCCTCTTCCACGACCATGAACAAAGGAGGATGGAACTGGAGATGGACATGGAGGAACGGCGCCTGGGAAGGGAGGTTAAGATGGAGGAGAATCGTCAGCAAAGAGAGAAGGAGAACCACGCTGAACATAGAAAACACGAAGAGAGGATTGTCAGGCTGATCCTGGCCGGCCAGCGTACGTCACCACCAACGCAACAACATTTCCAAAGTGCTACGACAGAGGGTGTCACACGCATTACCCTACTCACCCCACAACAGCCACAACAGCCACAACAGCCACAACCTAGACCCTCACATGACATTAGTCCCACTGCAAGCTATTTTGAATACAAATAACCTAACATCTATCATATTTGTGGGATGACAGTTGTGTGTAAAGGTTTAGGGCGATTTATGTAAGCCTTTTTAGGAAACAGTATAGTCCAAATTTGTTGCCCATTTACCGTCGTTCATGCCAGGCTATTTGTTTACTGTGTATTCCTTGAAACTTGACCTTTCCTACTTGCCATTTCAATAAAATGTGCTAGTACTAGTAGTAGTTCCCAATCTTATTTGTTTGTTCCATGTTTTGTACCCACTTACATCTCAGATTTTTTGGACTATCTCGGGACTTGCCTGAAGAATTACTTATATAGCAATTGATTTCCAGTGTTTAACTCTGTTACTAATGCAGTGTTACATCGCATATTGTTTATGTGAAATATTCATTACGATTGGAAGGACACACAAAAACAGAAACATAAATGCCATTTTAATGTACTTTATTTACACGTTTAGCCGCTTCAGCAAGGTAATTAGATGATATTATGGTGACATCCATATAATGCTAACATCCAAGCAACATCGAAGCTTAAATCGGGACAGATCAAGATTTAGTGACAACTTTACAGTCATGTAAACTTTACAGTTATGCCATTTATGCCAAATCAGGCAGCAGGACCCAATATCCCACTGATTCAGCTTTGGCTGATACTGCGCTAACCAGTAATTGCCCTATTCTATAAATGTTGTGCACAAGGCTACGAAACGACAAGTAGCAATTTTTAGGTAATCTTGTGAGAGAAATGATTAGCATTTTCTAACTTTCTTCATAATGAAGTGTTATTACATGCACAATCGCTTACGTAAAATATTAATTATTATTAGGACCAAACAAAACGGCACAAACTTGCATTTTAATAACATTTATTTACACGTGTAGCCGCTTCATCAGTGAACTTATATGATATAATGGTGACGTCGTCAAGCCCCTTCAAGTATACCACTATGGTCCACACAAACAATATGCGGCCACTTACGTTAGTGTTCATCATACTAATTGGCGAATTGGTTGAGTAAAACCAAACTATATGCGCCGACGCAAAGCGTGTTAGCTTAGTTTCTAGCAGTGTGTAGTGCGCAAAACTTTATGGGCGTTAACTAACACCTTCTGTAATAAACTTAACATCCTAAGTTAGTTTACTCACTAAAATATGACATATACGCCTCGCGTATATCCTCCCCATTGCCCTCATCTTGCACGTCATGCGCCACTATGTCTGGTTGTTCGTTGGGACCCTGATCCCACTCGATGTTGAAAGCCTCCTTGTGTACTTCACATATATTATTTAATGTGAAGCACACAAGGATGACTACGGTGACGTCCTCAGTAGCAATGTCGGTGCGTTTCTGCAGCATCCTCCACCGTGCTTTGCAGCGCCCGAAAGTGTTCTCTATCGTCATCCGGGCGCGCGACAGTCGGTAGTTAAAGTTTGTCTGTTCCCTGGTTAGTCGGCCTGTGTCAGAAAACGCTTTCATCAACCAGGGACGCAGAGGGTAAGCCGGGTCGCCCAGAATGACCACAGGGACTGTTGCATTACCAAGCTGGCGGGGCCTGTCGGGGAAGAGGATGCCTGCCTCAGCTTTCTCGAATAGCGACGAGTTGGCCAACACGCGCGCATCGTGCACCCTACCTGGCCAACCCGCCGCAATGTTGAGCACTTGGTATTGATGGTCGCACATCACTTGAGCGACTATGGAGTAATACCCCTTCTGGTTGTGGTAGTCGGTGTGGTGCTGCCGGGGGGCCATGATGGGTATGTGGGTGCCATCTATAACTCCGCCACAGTTTGGAAAACCAAATCGAGATTCGAAGCCCTCGATGATCTCAGTTAGGCGCTCCGCATTCGGCAACTTTATATACTGTGGCAGCAGGACGCGGACAATCGCAGCGCAGGTGTCGTGAAAAATCACGCAACACGTACACTTCGCTATTCCGAATAGATGCCCGACTCCCCGATAGCCCGCTCCCGTCGCCAGCAACCAGAGGGTCACTGCCACCCGCACTTCGACAGAAATGCACCTAGAAAAAGTGACAGAAAATAAAAAAAATATTTAAGAAATGTGCAAGGTGCAAATGAGTGCAGCGTAAGTTTCACATTACACATTAACTATCCCTGACGTGACAATATTATTTAATCATATATACAAATAATCTAGATGTAAACACGGCATCGACATTGAGCTACAATGGTTTTAACCCGCTAGCCGGCCTATTGACCCGAAGTGACCTACTATAGTAGTAACATTAGCTGCACTGTTTACATTTGAGAAGCACGCTGACCTACTTTGTGTTTGACAGAGCCGCTCACACGGGGCCCCATAGGCCCGCTGAGACTCACCACTCTATTTGTATATAAAATATGGCCTAAATCCTTAAGCATTGGATATTGTCTGGCAGACAGCTCTATTTAACTAGTACTGGATGCAGTAACGTAGCAGTAGCACCATACCTGCGCATATTCGTGTCGGCACGGGCAATTTCGGCGCGGAGTTTCTCCACGATGTGCTCGAATGTTGCCCGCCGCATTCGGAAATTGGCCAACCATTCCTCATCCCCAAACGTACGGAGCACAATGTCCCTCCACCAGTGGACAGACCTGGAATAGTAGTGATTGGGGAGAACATGTAGGTAAAGAGAGAAGACTACTTCGCTTCATGCAGTTTGCGTCATATTATTCGCCCTAAAGTTCACAGCTTTCTGGACACTAAAGCCGCAACAACATTTTAAAACAACGAAAAAAAACATAGCAATACCACACAAGAATGGACGGCGGCAAATAGTCCGATTCATGTAGATCGGATTCTATAGATAGGGCTAAAGTGCGCCGCCTCCTTCACTAACAAAAAAAAAATGTAAATCACAGTACTGCAAGGCACAGGTTAGCACGGGTCACGCTGTCACTATACTTGCAAATGCGCCCAAATACTAAAATTTTGTGTAAACAAGTAAATGTATTTTGCATTATACGCCGTTGTACACATTTGGTGTCCAGTGAGAAAAGAGATTAATAATTGGGCCTATATATTTGCTATTGCTTCTAGCCTATGCGAGCCGATTTGTGTAGAGAAGTACACAAGCTTTAGCGCAATCATGATACAATCGAGTGGTGACAGCACTGCGGCGGCGCAGCGCGTCGATCTCAATACTTACCGGACTGTAAGTACGGGGTGGATATGTTAGGTACATGTACTTGTGGTTAGATGATAAGAATGACAACTACATTCGAGCAAGAAAACACACTGGATAGTTCAAATAGCTGAAGAGAAAACACGTTAGCTGAATGCCTACCTTTGCCGAACCCACTGAACCCTCTCCGGCCGAGCTTGCAGAGTCAAGATCGCTATTATTTGCAGGACAAATGCTCGCCGCTCATCTTGCTGCCTCTCCAAGAATCGCTGTGATCTGCGCGCCGAACGCCGCACAATAGTGGCCAAGTTGGCTCTTGCACGACGGAATATGTCGAGTCTTGACATCTCTTGTTCTGCATTGCACAGCAAGCTAGCTACGTTGTCCGCCATTGTTGTTGGCAAAAACCGGTCATGCGCAGATATCCACTTCCGCCTTAATTCGCTTTATGTACTCTCCGTGTAAACGCGACCGATTTCCATAATCGCTCCGTGTAAACGCGCCGCTAATTCGCTTCATATAAATCGCTTTGCCTGATTCGCTTTAGAATTGCCCGTGTAAACACAGCTTAAGATTTTGCCCGTGTGAACACGGCTTAGATTTCTCTCTACAATGCCCTGTACCTGGAAGATAGCTCTATGTTGGGTTCTATCTTCCAGGCTACTCGCTGATGCACCACCACCATCTCCTGAATGCATACTCAAGCGCACTAGCAGCCCCAACGTGGACCAATAAAGCTTCACACGTCAACATGTATATCAATTTCTGTAATGCCCATAATGTAAATAATGTACATGCACCTACTACCTACGATTTACTCTCTTTTCTGTTTTTCGTGAGTGACAACCTCAAGTCACCAGGTGCGATTCACAATCCCGTCCGATCTATCTAAAATAATTACATTCCTTTCCGGCCTTTCACCTTCCCCTCTGATTCTAATCTCTGCACAAGTTATTTGTTAAGCTGACGTAACGGTCGCCGTACTGAACGCACATGTGCAATGCTACATTTCATATCAACTCTCACGAAATAGGCTAAGTACCACTCATTTATGGTATATTAGCACTCATATACTTTGCTTTTGCTGTTGATGTGTGTGTGTGTGATTTCTAATGTGTAAATCACTCTAAAACCGCTGTTGAGTTGAGTGAACTCATAGAATCCTCTATTATCACTCACCAGCACACCAGTAGAAAGCATGTGGGGTTGTTGACTCTACACACAGTATATCTATGGGACTCACTGACTCTGTACTGAGACTGAGTGCGGAAATACTTGTCCTAAGTATAAGGATCACCAGGATAGGTGCAAAATATGCATTGTTAGGATAACAAAGGAGGAATTTAACCAAAAAGGTTTACTCAGAGCTCTAGGAAAAAAAAATTATATATATAGGCCTATATATATTCAAACTGGGGGATATTAATCTAATCTAGTACAGGGTGATTGGAATTGGTAGACCGATCAAGGGAGTAGAAAGAATGGGGAGACCGGGAGTGCGAAAGGACAAAAAAGACGGCCCAAAAATTGAAAAACCGCCAGATGACAACGTTTCTAGGGAAGCCATTGAAATCGGCATCACTGACAGTGACAAACAAAATGCCGTCACAAACAGTGACATACAAAACAAATGCGACTCTACAAAGTCTTCCTGCCGTGGAGAGTGCAGCACAACAAAATCAAAGGGAATGTGGGTAGAATGCAATTTCTGCTCTAAATGGATGTGCAACACTTGCACGAAACTCAGCGAAGAAGAGGCAGTGTTCCTAAAAAAAACAAGCATTTTCTGGGCATGCAGCTATTGTGAGCAATCGGCAAAAACACTGCTGCTAAAAGCTAAAGAAAGTCTAGTTGGCCAGAAACAACCCCAACCTGACCTAAACACAATGGCAAAAAAAATTGAGGACTTGGAATCATCCATCCAAGCCCAAGTATCTAAGTCGATGGAAGAGGCGCTGCCGACTCTAATAAAGCAGTGCTTCGGCGAACTGAAGACGGACGTAAACATGTCCGTCGAGAAAAATATAACAAAACTCTGGTCTGATGTCGCTCGAAGCAACACGACCGGGGAACAAAAAGAGATGCGTTCCATCCCAAATCCATCCCCATAGAAGCAGTTGTGAAAAAAGCCATTGTGGCTCAAAAAGTCACGGAGAAAGCGACCGAAAAAAATTGCCAAGACAGGGCCATGAATGTAATGATTCACAGGGCACCTGAAAAAATCAGTAGCGAATCAACAGCCAGGAAAACCCATGATCTAGGGTTGGTAGACGATTTGCTACAAGCCATCGGGATAAAAGCGCAACCGAAAAACGCATTCCGACTCGGCCAATATAAGGAGGGTCAGAAATTAAACAGACCTCTCAAAGTTATATTCGACTCAGTTGAAACACAGGAGTCTGTTATGAGCAACTTGAACAAATTCAAGGACGCTCCCGATAAAGTAAAGAACTTAGGAGTATGTTACGATCTCGACAAAGAAGATCGTAAAGCTCTTAGCGAACATGTACAAGCTGCTAAGGAAAAAACTGATCGGTCAAAAAACTGGATATACAAGGTCCAGGGTCCTCCCTGGAACATAAAAGAGTTAAAAATAGGAAAGCAAGGTCAGGAAAAATAGATCATAGAATAGACTATAAAGTAAACATAATAAAAACCTTAGAAGTTATGTACACCAACATAGATGTCTTAACTAGCACTAAAAATCATTACTGGAAGTTGAAATCAGTTCTTTGAGACCTGACATTATATGCGTCAATGAAGTATGTCCAAAAAATAGATTTTACGAGATCAGTAAATTAAGCTTGGAAATAAATGGATATTATCTACTTACCAACTCATTAGAGAAAAGAGGTACGATAATGTACGTTGCAAATCATCTGATAGCAACTCATTTCACACAAAAAAAAACACAAAAAAAACAAAAAACAGACGGGATGGCCGAATGAGTTAGAGCGTCCGTCTCCCGTGCTGGTAGGTCGTGGGTTCGAGTCCCGGTCGAGTCAAACCAATGACTTTAAAATTGATACTTGTTGCTTCCTAGCCAGGCGCTCGGCATTATTAGGATAGGGCAAGGACTGGTGTGCTCAGTGTCAGGATAATGTGACTGAGTGGGATACCAGGTCATGGTGCCGGCGGCCTAGTTTCCCAGTGGGACAGCACTATAAAGTCGCCATGAGTGCGCACTGTCACAAGTCGGTACCCGTCCTGATATGACCTTAGATGTTGCTAGGACGTAAAACAACAACAAACAAACACACCAAAAAACGTTTTTGACGAATCAATTTGGTGTGAAATTCTTACTGATGGAGTGATAACCATTTTAGGATGTATTTACCATAGCCCATCTAGCAATGAGCAAAACAATAATGCTCTTCTAGAATTAGTCAATGAGGTAAAAGAAATGAAACATGATAACCTGGTTATCGTTGGGGATTTTAACTTAAAAGAAATCAACTGGGCCACAGGTATCTTATATTGCCATGATGACCATTATGCACGGATTATTTTCGACCACCTAAATGACTGCTTCCTGCAACAATTTATTCAGGAACCAACCAGGTTCTGCGGAAATGAAACCCCAAATCCCTTGGACTGGGTCATTTCCAATAAGGATAATCTTATAGATAACATCAGGATAGGTGCCCCGATCGGAAAGAGTGACCATGCTGTCATATCTATCAAAATTTATGTTGAAACAGAAAATGAGACCATCCCACTAAGATACTCATATTATAGAGGGGATTACATTGCCATGAGTAATGATATCATGTCCCAAGACTTGCTAAATAAATTTAAGGAAAAAAATGTGCAAGAGTGCTGGGACCTGTTTCAAAATGTGTTATCAGGTGCTATCAAAAGGCACGTACCACTAAGAAAATTCACAACCAGGAAACAACCTCCTTGGTACTCCAGGAATATTACCACTGCCAGAAAATTGAAAAACAAAGCATGGAATGTCTACTTCAATAATAAGACATTGGAAAATTGGGAAAAATACACTATCGCTAGGAATGCCGCAAATGACATTGTCAGTGGACACAAAGAGACTTTTGAGGACAAAATTGTCCAAGACATTAAAAATAACCCAAAAAATTTCTGGAGTTATGCTTCACATAAATAAAAAAATGGCAATGGCATACCAGCTCTAGCCAATAGTGACGACAAACTAATCGTAGACGATGAAGGCAAAGCTGAACTACTCAATGAGTTCTTCGTCAGTGTGTTTACCAATGAAAATACGGATAATATCCCACCCTCTCCAGATTCAGGAGTCACAGAATTCATCAGTGACGTTGATATAACAGACGGTAAAGTAGAAAAATTAATTGAAAAACTAAATGTCTCCAAGGCACCTGGGCCAGATGGGATCCATGCAAAAATCATCAAAGAGTGTTCTGAGCAAATTGGACCTATTTTGACATCGCTATTCCGTAAAAGCCTATTTGAAAGGAAAATACCCAAACAATGGAAAGATGCTGATGTCAAACCCCTGCATAAAAAGGGACCAAAATGCCTGGCATCAAATTATAGACCCGTGAGTTTAACCTCCATATGCTGTAAAATGCTAGAAAGAATAATCCGAGATCGTGTCGTAGAACACTTGGATAAACTAGGATTGATATCTCCAGACCAACACGGATTCACTGGAGGCAAATCTTGCCTGACACAACTACTAGAAGTGATGGAAATTTGGACTGACTGGCTGGATCATGGCCTGGCATGGGACACCATCTATCTGGACTTCTCCAAAGCCTTTGATAGTGTGCCTCACAAAAGACTATTAAACAAAATCAAAGCTCTGGGAATATCCGGATCAATTTCTGAATGGATACAGGACTTCCTGTCTGAGAGAAAGCAAAGGGTAGTCGTAGGTAATAAAAAATCTTCCTTTAAGAATGTCACCTCAGGAATACCTCAGGGAAGTGTGCTGGGACCAATATTATTTATAATATTTATAAATGACCTGCCAGGCAGTGTCTCATCAAACCTAAAAATATTTGCGGATGACACAAAAGTCTTTCGAGCCATAAAAGATGTAAGAGATAAAAATCTCTTGCAGGAGGATATTCTGAAACTAGCACAATGGTCCGAGAAATGGCAATTGCCCTTCAATGAAAAGAAGTGCAAAATTATTCATTACGGGAAAAATAATCCTCATTATGCCTATAATATGAAGAACACTGTCCTGCAACAAGACAGCTATGAAAAGGACTTGGGCGTAACCTTCGACTCCCAACTCTCCTTTCAGAAACACATGAGGACTATCATCTCAAATGCTAACCAGAGAGTAGGAATAATTAAAAGAACTTTCCATCGCCTCAACAAGAACAATTTTCTCATTCTATTTAAGTCTCTTGTTAGGCCAATTTTGGAATACTGTTCACAAATTTGGAGCCCAATTTTTCGGAAAGATATTCTGGAGATCGAAAAGGTTCAGAGACGTGCAACGAAATTAGTTGCACTTATAAAGGACTTACCCTATGAACAACGGCTTAGAGAATTGAAACTTCCTACCCTTTCCTACAGAAGGAAAAGAAGTGACATAATTGAAGTATTCAAAATTATGAAAGGTTTTGATGAAATAGATATGAACCAATTTTTCACCTTGAATAAAAGAGAAGGCAGTCGGGGCCATACTCTCAAACTAGTAAAACCCAGAGCCATTTCAAAGTTAAGGCAACACAGTTTCTCAAACAGGATCATAAATATATGGAACAGTCTCCCACAAAATGTTATTGTTGCCGAGTCAATAAATTCATTCAAGAACAGATTAGAAAAAGCATGGGCTGATGATCCAGGGAAATTTGACCCCTTATTCACCACATGCTACTAATTATTCCTTGTGTTGCATATTTACTTGCACTCAAGCAAAAATGAGAGACAAATAAGTGTTCACACTTCCTGTCTACCATTCGCTATTTCGCTATTTCGCTATGATTAGACAAAGTAACCTTGTAGTGAACTCCCAGACTGCCACAGCAGTGACACGCGTTTTGAGGTTCACAGATGTAGATGTTCTGATAGACTGTGAATAATTCAAGCCTGTCCACTGTGAAATATTTGTAAACCATGATGTTCTTGGTCTCCCTCTCCCTCTGCTGCCATTCACCTTCCCTTCCAACAATGTACGGTATATTGAACTCTGACGAATGATGTGGCCAAAATAAATAAGTTTCTTTGTCTGTATAGTGGCAAACAAGCTTTTCTTATTTTTAATTTTTCTGAGAACTTCTTTGTTGGTGATCTTCTTTGTCCATGATATTTTCATCATCCTTCGATAAGTCCACATCTCAAATGCTGCTAAACGTTTGTACATTTTCTTAGAGATTGTCCATGTCTCTGCCCCATACATTAGAGTAGACCACACATAACACTGAAGAATATGCTTCCTTGTTTGTATTAATATCTTACTTGATGTTAACACTCTATACATTTTGGAGAATGTTGTTCGGGCTATTGTTATCCTTCTTTTAATTTCTTCCTCACATCTCCCATCATTTGTAATCTTTTGTCCGAGATATATGAATTCGGATACTTGTTCTATGTTTGTGCCATCTATGGTTATACCATTGCTTACTATGGGTAAATACTTGGTAGGTTCCCCTTCCTTTCCAGGGTGACTGGCCACTTACTCATCTTTGTCAGTTAGATATGTAAAATTAAATCTAGATAATTGGTTTGGTTTTGAAAATTTGATATTTCATCGGACTATGCAGTTTTAAGTCATGGTTTGACTCAACCAGGGTTCGAATCCATGCCCATGGGTTCAAATCCCACTTTTTTCAGATGTTCCCCCAATCTGGTTGAGTGTTATTGTTTACATCAGAGACGTGCATCGTTGTTTAGCAGAAGTAGCTGGTAACCATAGTCAATAGTTGGGTTATGGTTATAGACCCGTGGGACTTATTTATGTGTTTGCTTATTTATTATAAATGTTTTGGAAGCATTGAACTATCTCAACCTGGGCAGGGACCTCGATAGGCAATGACCCACGGTTGAAGGATAACACTCTAAAAAGGAAAGGAAGGTTTTACTAATTTCTATATACTTCTGTCTTCGCATTGAACTATTTTAATGTATATATTATCCCCCAGTCACACTACGCATGTAATTCTTTCTATTGTAATTGTATCCACCAACAAAATAAAATGCTTATGTATCAACAATCTTTAAACAGAAAATTAACAAATCATTCCGAACTTTAAAGGACACAGCACATTTATTAATAGCCCATGACAATGTCGCTTAGTACATCAGCATTAAGCCACGGAAAGATTATCACTATAGTATTCAATGTAACAAAGAACGTGGTTATATTGTGCAAATAAAATATTTCTTAAAACTTCTATGCAGATTGTCTTTTATTAACAAAACTGAACCTGGAAATCAAAACGAACAGCTCATGTTTATAACATTAAAACAATTAAGACTGACCACAAACCCCACTTTAGAATCTGGCTTCACAAGTCGGTCCCCGTCCTGATATGACCTTAGATGTTGCTAGGACGTAAATCAACAACAAACAAGCAAAAGAACCTGGCTACGCCCCTGCTCTCGGCGAGTGCAGAGACTGACTATCAATCCTACTTTAGAATCTGGCTCCGCCCCTGCTCTCAGCGAGTGCGGACACTGACAACCTACATTAGAACCTGGCTACACCCCTGCTCTTAGCGAGTGCAGAGACTAACTACAGCCCTACATTAGAACCTAGCTACACCCCTGCTCTTAGCGAGTGCAGAGACTGACGAAGCCCCTACATCTCTCATAGTGCAGTAGCTGACCATCTCAGTTGGAAGATTCTGTTGAATTGTCCTCTGATGGATACATAATTATTATGTCATGTTCTCTACTTCTTGCCACATGCAATTCTAGGTTGTAGCTTTGTCAGTGAAGTTTTAAATGTAAAAGAAAGAAGACCCTGCAAGTTTGTGGCTTTGCATGGTACACCCTAGATAACAGATTCATCCTGTACTTGTAGTAGACAGGTGAATATCAACCCTATATAAAAGCTGTTGAAAAAAGCGGGGAAATGAAATGAGCGCCTAAATATACAACCTAAGAATCAACATTTATTCTTTATATCTGTCTTCATAATTTCCCCGCTACCTTTGAGTTGAAAAATATAATTTAACATATAGTTTAATAGAATTTAAAGGTGAAATTGACGCGTTCTATGGCTACCATCTTGTCTTTTTGCATTCTCTCCCATTTCACCAACTCTGTGCCGATATAAGTACCCATTTGATACTGGGGCCACTCAATCTACTTTGTGTTCTATACTAAAGCTATTTTCGACAGTATTTAGACTACGTTGTCGTTCACCCGGGTACTGCGAATACGGGGTGAATTCTTTATCTAGGTACACCCTAGTCGGCTGTCATTTTCAAACAGTTCGTTGCCCGTATTCTGTCCACGATCCCTGAAAAAAATACATATTTCAGGTTCAGCATTGTTAAAAAATACATATTTCTGCCTGGTTTCCTTTAGTGTTCTTACAGAAAGGTTCATTTAACAATCTTTCTTAGATTTGAAGGCAAACTATCAGTTTCGGAGATGATATGCGCTCTTGGGATGGCCTAAATGATATTTACCAAATTTATACTTGACACAATCCAGCTATATATATATAGCCACGTATGTCCGCTAACGTATGTGCGGGTGTGATGCGCGAAAAGGAAGAGAGGAGGCGGGGGTGGAAATAAAAGGTTTTTATTTTCGCCTCAGACAAGCATACAGGGCATACAGGGTAAACGAGGAGTAGATGTAAATAATGAACAAGGGATAAAAATAAGGAAAATCATGAGGAGCGGAGTAAACATAGAGAAACAGAGATCAAATGTCAGTGGAGTGAGGGGGTGCCGAGGAGCCCTCCACCGGTGGAAGAGAAGGTAGGAGGAGTGTAGGGTGGGTGGGTGGTGAAGAAGGGTAGAGCTGGGAAAACGGTAGGGAGGCGATTGCCTGAGGGTGCCGGGGGCGGGCGGCGCTTCAATTATAGGGGAGAGGGAGGGGGCAACAAGCACGGTGAGTGTGCGAAAGCCTGCGGCCCCGGGGGAAGGGCCGAGAGTGGCGAGCAGCGGCCGTTCGGCTGAGCCGTGAGCGCGCGCGACGCGAGGGGGGGGGGAGGGGGCCCCACGGGTTGTGTCGCGTTCTGCCAGTGAAAAGCAGCGTGACAGCGCGGGTCGTGGGTAGGTCTCTTCCTCTCCTCCGGCAATGCAAACGTAACTGCTCGCATTACGACCGATGCTGCCGCAAGGAAGAGAGGAGGGCGGGGGGGGAAATATAGGTTTATATTTTCGCTCAGACAAGCATACAGGGCATACAGGGTAAACGAGGAGTAGATGTAAATAATGAACAAGGGATAAAAATAAGGAAGCTCATGAGGAGCGGAGTAAAAATAGAGAAACAGAGATCAAATGTCAGTGGAGTGAGGGGGTGCCGAGGAGCCCTCCACCAAAAGTAGGAGAGGGCTCGAGGCGCGCCCGAGGCGGGGGGCCGGGGCGCCCGAGGCGGGGGTCCGGAGATGGAGGTCTGGGCGGAGAGGGCTCGCGGCGCGCCCGAGGCGGAGCAGGTGGGGCGGGCCGGCCGAGAGGTGGGCCGTGTCGGGGGTCAGGCTCCCTCTCGGGGCGGGGAGTGTCCGGGGCCTGCGTCGACATGGAGGGGGAGGCCCGCTCCTTGGCGGGATCCGGTGAGGAGGTCCGACGAGGGTCGAGCAGGGGGGCAGCGAAATCCTCGGGGCTGGATGGGGTGGTGGTCGGGGTCTGGGCGGCGGTGTTGTTGAAGGCGGTGTCGTGAGGATTGGCAGCAGAGGGTTCCTCCTGAGGCTGGGATGTGGTCCGAGGTGTGATGCCCGAGGTGATGATCCCCGGCTGGGACTGGGCGGCGCTGCGATCGGTGGTCGCTGGGAGGTTGTCGGCGGGAGTTGCGGGGCTGTCGGCAGTGGTGAGGGTGAGGCGCCGGAGGGGTCCCCCCGGGCCGGCCGGGGGGAGGCCGGCGGATCAAAAATCAGCCGAGGTGGCGGGGGGGGTCTGGCGCTCACGGGTTTGTTTCGTGATGCAGTCGGCCTCGCTGTGCATGGTTAGGAGGCGCCTCACATTGGCGCAGTATGCGCAGACGTGACGGCGCCTGTCCCCCGCCTCGCCGTGGGCCTCCCCGAGGCGAACCCGATCGCACGAGGCGGGGGCGCGGTTCCAGGCCAGGCAGGGGGCCCCGTGGGCGTCCCTGTCGTAGGTGGCGCGGGCGTCAGCTTGGGGTCGGGGGAGGTGGGCGCCTCGGTGGAGAGGGTCGGGTAGGCTGGCAGGGGCGGCGGTGGCTTGGTCCTCGGGCATGGCGAGGCAGTCTAGTCTCATGAGGTTGAGCGCTACCGGGTCATGCCAGCCCTGGGGGAGGGTTCCGTCCGCGATCGCGGTAAACAGGGTCTCTGAGTACCGGCGGACGGTCGCCCAGGGGTACACGAGGTTATCCCGGCAGACTGCTAGGTGGTGGTGGTGGAGTCCCTGGGCGGAGTGGGCGGGGAAGTCGGGGTGGTAAATGAGGGTGAGGAGGGCGAGGGTATACTCGTCCTTTGTCGCCTCCCCCCTCTTCACCGGCTTCCTCTCGGCCCCTCGTTTCACCAGGTCCGAGGGGAAGATGTAGTTGGCCGGGATCCCTTGGCGCCTCACAGAGTGGCGCGCCTCGGCGGATGCCAGTATCTCCCGGACGGCGTCGGCCGCGGAGGCGGGGCTGTGGCGGATGGCCTCCTCGCGGTAGGCCGGCGAGGTGGCGGGTGGTGGTTGACTGGAGAGGTGACGGTACCTCTCGTACTCCGGGTGCGTGGCCCCGGGGAGGGACGCCTGAGGCGGCGGCGGGGGCCGGGCTGTGGTGGCGGTAGGTGCCCGAGGCGTCGGGGCGGCCTGGCGCCTCGGGGGAGATGAGGGGATCCCCGGGCGGGTCCCCCCGGTCTCCAGGGAGTCGATCCGGGCGTGGAGGTCGGCCGTCGCCTGGCGCGCCTCGGCGGCGGAGTGCTGTTGGTCGAGCTGCATACGCTGGAGCGCCTCCAGCAGTGTCGACATCTCGGGGCCCGAGGTGCGGCCTGAGGGCGCCGCGGGGGACGCCGGGGCGTAGGCCGGGGAGTCGCCCCGGCCGGGTGCTGGAGAGGGCCCCGGGGTGCCGGGGGCGGCCCGGGATCCCTTCCGTCCACGTCCTTTTCCTCGAGGCATCCTGAGGCTGAGCTGGGGCAGAGGTCCGAGGTGGAGTAGCCAAGGGTAGAGCTGGGAGACGGCAGGAGGGTAGAGCTGGGAGACGGCAGGAGGGCGAGTGCCTGAGGGAGGCCGGGGGGCGGCCTTATAAGGGGAGAGGGAGGGGCGACAGCAGGTGAGTGTGAAAGCTGCCGGCCCGGGGGAGGGCGAGAGGTGGCGAGCAGCGGCGTCGGGTGAGGCGTGAGCGCCGCGCGACGCGGAGGGGGGGGGAGGGGGCGGCGCGCCGCACCGTCTGCCGAGGTGAGAAAGCAGCGCGACAGCGCGGGGCGGGGGGAGGGTCTCTTCCTCTCCTCGCATCAAACGTAATGCTTCGCATTACGACCAAGGAGGCGCACTGTGCTGCCCCCGGTGGCTAGCGGGGGAACTCGGCATTGGTTCGCGGATGTACCACCGAATGGCGCTCGATGGTGGGTGTATATCTTACGAGCGCACTCCGGCCGCGTCAGTCCATTTGCAACACTGCTACTCTATAGACCCTTTCAAACGTTTATCTCTTTTCTATTATTTGTTCCTTATCTTAACGGTAGGGCACTTGGCCCAGCCAGATGCATTGTTTGACTGTGATTTGTGATAAATGATGTATCGACCATACAAGTGTTACGTAGTGCTTCCGTTACACACACACACACACACACATATATATATATATATATATATATATAATATATATATATATATGTATATATAAGAAGCTTATCTTTGTCATGTATATATATGCATATACATATATGACCAAGACAATCTTCTTCCACTATATATATACATATATATATAATATATACATGTATATATACATATATATATACATGTATATAATATATACATATATATATATGAGACTGTCTCAAAAGGTGCTAAGCAATATGGGACAAAACTTTGTCCATAGTAACGATCAACACACTATCTACTTATGCATTTGCTCAGGATAAACTGATTTGTTTTTTACATGGTGTTTCATACTCCCAATAGAATACCCATTGATTTGAAGCAAATGTCCTTGTGTTTTCAGTGTACCTGTTTCTGTGCTGTTTTGTGTCAATCGTTACTATGGACACAAAAAACGAAGAGTTAGCACCTTTTGAGACAGGCTCATATACATGTATATACAAATGAAGAGTTCAGGCGCAAAACCACGTAAGCACCAATCCAAAAATGCAGTTTAAATAAAAGATGTTTACCTGAAAATAATCTTAATTCTCACTTGTTACACTTTTCATATGATCACATGGTTATGGAGCAATGGATAAAACAGAAGGAATATTGGATTGGCGTTTACGTGTGTTTGCGCCTGAATTCGTCATATATACATGTATGTATATATGAATAAATATGCATATATATGTATGTATACGTGACAAAGTCAATCTTTTCCCACTGCTAACTACTTAGGAGAGTGAACCAGTCAGCTATTGTTTAAAGCCGCATAATCCAATGAAAGTATCAGTATTTTAAAGCCAAACATTTTATCTCACATTTCCAACTTAAAGACAGTTATGGTTATTACAAGATTTATCAGCACATTGAAGGAATACTAAGTCAAATTAGTATAACTTGTTACGACTGAAGCCTACGATGTCCAGTATTTTTACATGCATGTCAAATTGAATTTGACATCTTTGACATATCTCAAAGCTAACCTCTTAAAATCAAAGTTGGTTCAAACCAAAGTAAGGCAGAACATACTGGTCAACCTAATATATTTATCTGAAAATATGGCTGAGATTCAAGACCTTCCGACTAAGCAACTTTCACGAGTTCAGTGTCCAATTCTGTTGGTGGTCAGCAGGGATGGGCTTTATTTATTAACCAGAATCTGGGGTTAAAAAAACAGTCGCCCAGTGCTAACAGTGCCTGAGTATGTTATTCCACCTTCTTTATGTATTCACTGTTACAAGATGAGTTTGAAGTAATGCTCTAATCTGCCTCTGGCCGGTTGACAGTATAAATTATAACCTCTTTGGTGATATGGTAATCCTACATTGTGCGCCCCTTCTCTCCCAACACACATACACATGAGTGCACGATGGTTCAGATAACACTGCAGCTTATCAACTACACATAACTTGGTATTGGGGATTTCTGTGTGACGTAGGCATCGCACTACTCCTACATCATGGTTGGATAGAAGCAGTTCATTCTTGATGATGATTTTACACTGTGTCGACATCAAAATCTTTATCGTGTCACTTTGGTTTTCAACAATAACAAATATGTATTGGTCAGTTAAATGCTAAATATGTACGCATAAATGGGTTAAATGTGAATACAAAATATATATAAAGAAATGCCAGTAATATCATTCAAAACATGAAATTGAAAGTATGAAGAGTTACAAAAGGTGGTTACAGTCTACCTGTCTTTGGATCTCATAAATCTGTTTATGCTTTAGATTGATAAAGAGGTCTCGCCTGGTATTTACCATAAACAAAACGTCATAATGTTTACACAATGAACTATCCTACAGTGGTTGTTAATTAATCAATATCAACCTACTTACACCAACAATAGATCCAACCTGAGATTACCCTGAAAATCACTTCAATACCAAAGGTCCACCCTACTCCCATCCACCATCACTCTAATTCTAATAGTATATCACTTCTCAAAAGATGTTCAGTTATACTCTCCACTCTTGTCATGCTAGTCTAACATAGGTCACTCCCCCATGTTTTCTTTTTCTTTTAACCTACCATTTGCCTGTTCACTTCATACCAACACTTTGCTCTGTATATTCTTGTATTTTGATTTTCTTGGCCACAATTCTTTTATGATTGTTAACTTTAAACTCCATAAGTTTATTTTGACATTCTGTATAAAGGCGATGCTTGAATAATAACATTACAAAATACAAGTTGAATACTTCTCACTGTGAATATGGCCTTCGTTGCGGACATGGCATTAAGCAACCATCAATCAATCGATCAGTATTTTCATGTAACTGCCTACATAATTTATTACCACATTGTTTAATGCAAAGGCACATTTTTATCATATGGCCGGAAGACCAGTGCTTTAGCACTGACACCATGTTATTCAGAAGTAAAATGTGTACTTACATAGTAGAGCCTATAGTTGTGTTGTCCACAGAAGTAAGCTATCACGTAGCACAATGCCGCAGTGTGACCAATGTAGCATGTAGTAATGGCTGGACGGTTGAGGTCCACTCCAGCATCATCAAATGCTGTGGTAAATGAGCAATAATTCACTAAGACAGAGGCACGACTGGTATATATTGGTGTTTATTTAATTTAATATTTCCTGCTACATCACGGTTATTCGGGTTAGTGGTTATTTATGATATTCGGCTCCCCCCTTATGCAGCACCCCCACGGCCTCAAAGACAACGTCTCTGACCTGACTTGAACCCTCAACCATATCATTCTGTCTCTCAAACTAGAGCAGTGGATGAGTTTAATGGCTTGGTACTATCAGTTCGGGCATTGAGTGCATTTTGGCAAGCTGCTCTGTTTGAGGTCACATGACCAGAATTTGGTGGGAAATGCTCTAGAGGACTTGGCCCAGCTCTAGAGGACTTGGCCCAGCTCTAGACGACTTGGCCAGAGTCAGTGTTTCTACCATCATTCAGGTGGTGCCACTGCAGCAGTGTATTGATGCTGGGGATGGAACGATGGTCCATGTTTCCTGGGTGTTCTTACGGTTCAACCATAGAGTATATTGCTCATACTTAGTAAGAAGCCGTCATGTTCCCGTCTTTGAATTCCCCATGTTATGCTAACATGATCAATTAAAGGCTACTTACTCCTTAGATAACATAAAAGTCCAAGCAAGACCTACAGCTACTTTGTGTGAGTGTACTCGTTGAATGATAAGCATTTTAGTGCTGAGGCTTGGCTCTAACTTGCAGGTATTTTCTGACTTGATATTTGAGAGAGAGAAAACCCAAACCACACAAAGCCAATTAAATATTACTGACATAATGAAACCAATTTTTCATCTAGCCTGAAGCAGCCGACTGAGAGTAATGACTGGAGTGCCAGTTTGATCGCATTAACCAAGAAACCAAAAATATATATCTACAACATGGTAGGTTTACTTGGATATTAATTTTTGTTACATTAACCAAGTAGTCTCATTGAAGAATAAATAAATATACAACAACGGTACGTGTACATACTCTTCCTGAGTGCATCTATTGACTTCAGTGAAACTTGGTCTTCATCATAGAAGTCCCTGAAGCATAGATTGAGTGCATTCTTCATGTGCCCTCTCACCATTTCAGTTTCCATTGGTAATGGAAATTTCCCGTCCGTCAACACAACTTGTGATGCTAAATATGAAAATAAGAAGACAATATTCATCAGAGAATTTGAAGTAGTAGCTTTAATTAATTAAATTAATGAAATTTAACAGTACAATAGTAAGTTACTCATTTGGCATTTGAGAATGATTACATTTTCCGAGTTTAATTGCTTGTTAGTGAACTATTTTTAATAACTCTACTTTGGCTGTTGATTTCCTTGAACATTTCTGCGATTTTCGAATGTAGCAAATCCCCTATTTTGGCTCAAATAACAATTCTGCGACCCCACTCAAGCAAACACTCTCTCTTGATGAGAAGGAGGGGAGGCCCATGAGAAAAAAAGAAGTCGATAGGTAGGAGTAACGAGAAGGAGGAAAGTTACAGATAAAGAGCCGTGACTGTCTTACTCTGTGTTGATCAGTCGGCGAGAAGGGGTCATGATGTATTAGTCGTAGGAGCTAAAAAAAAGGCTGGCCATACCTCCCCTGCAGATATTTTCTAAGATCAAACAAGGAGGAGGCCGGCAGCTAAGGGGAGACAGAAGAGGTGTGGACCCAGGGGAGTCCAGACGTCTGTCACATCACATTCCCTTGTAGATACACAGAGTAGGACAATCCTAACATCTTGGGGTGATCCTAACGTTAGCAGTGGGATGGTCTTACACCTTTGAATCGGATGGTCTGAACATGCAATCTGATAGGTCGAGATTGAGTATATGGATAACATTACACTTAGTTTAGAGCTTCAACACTGGCCTCAGCTTACTGATGCTTGGTTCTGGATTTTCACCACTGAAATGAATGGGTCGCCTGGTATCCACAATTTGAATGTTCCCTGCAGCCTCTATCTCACACATTTCGTCGAATTTCACAACCATTTCCTTATGAAAGTTCACCACAAAATCGCCAGCCTGCAAAAAGAAAATGTCGGATTTTGTGGAATACATGAGGTCAAGCAGAAGGTAACATTGGCTATCGATTGATCTGTGCCGAGATAGTCTGAAGCCATCGTGATCCTGTAATTGGGTGATATCAAACTCTGTGAGACTGTTTTACTCCACTGTAGCATAGATATAGGAGTAAACTTTATTGTAATGATATATGCTTTCATAATTCCATGTCTGAATGAACTTAGTTTGTGGTGATTGTTTAACAATGTGTCATAAGCAAAGGCCATCATCATGGTGAGAAGTGTTCAAATTTTATTCTGTCATATTTTTATCTGGCCATTGTTTTGATGGGGAATGTTAAAGAACACAACCAAATATATGCATCAAAAGAGACTTTTGAAGCTAAAAGCTCGCAATTACAAAAAGAAATGTGTCCAGGGAAGGTAAGATTTTTGATAAAAGTAGAAGACATTGTTCTTCCTGAATTAGTGAAAATCAGTTCAATAAACTATCTAAGGCGGCATAGTCCTGCTCTCCTCAGGAAGGCTAAAACCATCTCTTGCCTTGCGTGAGTGAACAGATCATGCATGCAAATCTGAATGAACTAACCATTGGGCTTGTTGTCGGCCCAACTTCGGTAGCATGCCCCTTGGCCTCCCAGTGCACCAAACCACCACTCAGCAGTGACACTTTGACATGTCCGTACAGCTAAAAAAAGGAACCAAGACATTTTTGCAGTTAAGCAACAACACAGGAATGAGGACAGATCAGATGTAAAATAAAATGGTAGGACAACCTAAACAAAATAATTTAAAGGAAAAAAAGTGGTTCATTGCCAGGGAGCATATAGGGAAGAATGTCAAAATTGTCATCCCTGACAAGAGATCAGCCATAGAAATTTACTTTTAAGACACCAAACAATAAAGCCATGTGAATGTAAACCATATCTCTGCTGTATCTATGTTCTCAGTACAAGAAACCCAGAAAAAGGAACGCTAGTCGGGTTCCAGTACCCATAGTGGCCGCTAGGTGCCGTCTGAGTGCATCCACATGGCTTTGAAACGACCACAGTGGCGATCTCTGTTTAAAGGGCAGGGTACCAGGCTAAGGGAATCACATACTTTAAATGTATAGCAGGAGCGTCCACCAGTTGTTGTTGACACACTGGCACCATCATCTCGGTCATAGACAATCACGTGACTGTGTGCACTGATTCCCAAACTCCTGACATACTCCTGGAAGATGACCGGGTCTGGCAGGTTGCGCGGAATCAGCTTAGTTTTCGTCACCCCTTGATCCATGTCAAAGTGTTGTGCACCTGGAATGTGCTTACTGGAACCAAATACATAAGCGGTTTAATTCAGGACAGGAGGCGGACTACATAGTATGGGATTTATTCAGGAGGCAATGTAATAGTGAGGTAATGTAATCATAGGTCAAGTTCGACAGTTGTTAAGGCAATGTAAGTATAATGGATAAGTAGTAATGTTCAATGTCAAATGTCATAGGTAATGTCTTATCGTTTAGTTAGAGTCTTAAGTGACCCGGGCCTCAACCTTTGGGCAGTTGGAGGGTGGTACTGTGAGATTAGTTCTTAGACGGTGCTGTGGCAGGAGAAAGCGGCCGTAGGTGATGGGAGGCGGAATAGGAAGGGGGGGGGGGGAGGTACCAGCGGCGGGAGCAGCATCGGGACCAGCGGCGGGAGCAGGGGGAGGGAGGCTGTGGTGGCGGTGCCTGGAGGGAGTGGGGAGAGTGAGGGGGGAGGTGGTGGCGCCATCTGGGTGGTGACGGTGAGGTGAGGGGAGTGGGTGGGGCAGGGGAGGAGGGGAGGAGAGTGTGTGGAGATTGGTGAGGGTAAGAAGGGGTGAGTGAGGGGGGGGGCGGTAGGGAGGGGGAGGGTGGTCGTCCGCCTCCCCCGAATTACCCACATTGCCACAGCAATATGGACAATTCAGGACAGGAGGCGGACTACATAGTATGGGATTTATTCAGTGAGGCAATGTAATAGTGAGGTAATGTAATCATAGGTCAAGTTCGACAGTTGTTAAGGCAATGTAAGTATAATGGATAAGTAGTAATGTTCAATGTCAAATGTCATAGGTAATGTCTTATCGTTTAGTTAGAGTCTTAAGTGACCCGGGCCTCAACCAAATAGTGTTGAGAGTGCCCGGGTCGCGACCGCGAATGCGTTCTGGGGAACGTATGAGTGGATGGCGGACGACCGCCAGTGGCCGAGGTCTGCGACGTCCTTAAGGGGCGCTACGGCGGCGGCACATGCTTGTGCGGCACCCCGACGGAGGCTGTGGAGGGTGTATCCGGATGAGTCGGGGTGTCCGGAGTGTCGCAATGCGGCACGTAGTGCGGTCGTGAGTGTGTTGACCGTGAGTGGAGACCCGTCCGGGGTCATGAAGGCAGGGTCGAGTGGTCGAGGTGAAGTGGCGGTCGAGTATTGCCTCCAGGCTCGTACGGGGCAGCAGTTGGAGGTCGGGATCCGAGGGATGGTTATCGCGTACTGGTCGGATCGCGCTGTGGAGGTCTTAGTGGATCGGACGACGATGGTGAGGTGGGTCCGGTGGTCGGTGATCTCTTGGTACCTGAGGGTGTGTCCGGGGTCGTCCGGGCGGCCCGTCACGAGGAGGTTCCCTTGTCGAAGGAGGGAGAAGTACCCAATCAATATGGCCGCCGTGAGGACCTTTGCATTGTTGCCAGCCTTACGGTGGAAGGACATGACGAGGTGGAGGTCAGCAGGTGTGAGGGGAGGAGCCTGTCGAGGTATGTGGTCGGAGTCCCGGGTGATGCCTCTTTTGATTATCTTGACGAGGTATGAGTCGAATCCTCTTGTTCTGCCGTCCTTGAGCCTGACCCATGTCCGCGCGGCACTGAGATGGTTCATCACGGCTCCGGGGGAGCGGAGTGATATGGAGATGGAGGCTAGGTATGACGCTATGTCTAGCTGAGTGGGGCAGGTAGGGTCGTAATCTCTGTCGAGGGAGTGCCTGAGGTAGGTGGTTATCTGTCGTCTTTTGTTTCTCCAGGTGCCCTTGGCGAGGCCGGCTCTGAAGAGGTGGGCGAGTCGGTGGTGTTCTTCCTGGTTGGCTGGGGAGAGAGAGGCAAATAGTTATCTCGACCCAGGCTATTCGTCTGTGTCGAGTATGGCAGTACTGTGGACGACGCACACTCGGACGAGGTCCATGTCGTCCATGAACCTGTCCGCCTTCCGCCTGGCCGCCCGGTCGAAGGGTGCCCTGCTGAGGGCGTCGGCGAATGCGATCTCAGTGCCAGGCTTGTGGACGACGCGGACCTCGCAGGAGTTGAGTGCCGCAAACCTCCATACGGCTCGGGCGCAGGCGCAGAGGGTGGGATCTCTTCCGGCACCTGATTCAAGGACTATTTGTGAGGCCTGATTGTCGGTGTTGATGACGAAGGCATAGTCCTGGGGGTTGGGCGGGGTGAGGGCGTGGAGTGCGACAATGAGGTTTATCGCCTCGAGCTGTGCGATATTGTGGCCATCGTCGAGGTAGTCGGGCTGGTACTCTTCCGTGATGTAGCCTCCTGGGGGAGTGTGCTCCTCCAGCGAGGAGGGATGAGTCGCACTCAATGACCCATTCGTGCTTGGGTGGTGGGCGGGGTAGGACGACACCGTTAGAGATGTGTGCGTAGGACTTGAACCACTCGATGTCGAGGGTCATTTCGTTTGTTATTGTGTTTCCCGGTGTAGGGGGCAGCTCTGAGTGCCGCCAGGATCCGGTTCATGTATCTCCTCGCCGGGCGCACGCACTTTGCGATGTGCTGCAGTCGTCCGACGAGGCGCTGGAGGTCTTTCCTTGAGGCTTTTGATCCGGGTGTCCAGGCGGCGCACTCGGTGACGACGTCGTGGAGTTTGAGTGCCGGTATGCGGACGACCATGTCGGTAGTATCGACCTCGAACCCGAGCCATTCGGTCTTTTGGGATGGGGGGACACACTTGTGTGTGGAGAGGTCGAGGCCTAGGTCGGCGGCGAGCTGTACGGCATCGACGTATGCCTCGACTGCCTGGTACTCTGTGGGTGCCGCCCCGACAAAGTCGTCCAGGTAGCACAGGATGAAGTGGCCCTTTTTTCGGAGTAGGTACGTCACGGCGTTGGTGGTGCGTGCGCAGGCCATGGACGAGGTGCGGCACCCAAATGGAGGGGCGATGTCGAAGTAAAGTTCGTCATTTATCGTGACTCCGAGGAGGGGAACGGATAGGGGGCAGGTGCGTAGCTGGCGGTAGGCGCGGGCAAGGTCGATCGTCCATATCCAGGCCCCTTGGCCGATCCGGGTGACCTCATCAGTAAGGTTGGTTATGTTCGGGAGGGTGTAGGTTACGGGGCGGCCTTGATAGTGGCCTTTCCGTATGCCAGAGTTTACGCTAGCTCCCCTGGGGAAGCTACGGTCGACAATGACCCGGCGCTCGGTGGTGTTTTTCTTTGCCCGGGTCATCATCGGGCTGATCTGCGCCCAGGGGAGGAAGGGGGGTTGGTTGAATGGCCCGAGGAGGGCCCCTCGTGAGGTTTCTTCACGTATGTATTTTTCAATCCATTGGAAGTTTTCGGGGTCCTCGCGGTGATTTGCCCTCGACGGTACGGGTGCCGTGTCTGCCGTGTAGTCGACTGGCCAGCCGTATTCTAGGAAGTCGAGGAGCTCGGTGTCATGATAGTCGGCTAGCAGGTGCCTCCAGCGGTCGATCTTGAGGCCCGAGGGGACCGGGATGCGTGCGGCGACATGGTTTGGGAGTGCCGTTTCCCTGACCTGGTTGTAGATGTATTGGTAAACCTGGTTGGTCCAGGCCGCTGGTATCGACACTGGCCATATCCTGTCGAGTGTGATTTTATATGACAGTGGTGTGTGGGGTGGGTTGTAGGGGGTGTCGACCTGGCTGCCGTGGTCGTCCGTGACATCTTCGATGTCTCCCGACGCGTGTGCGCGTTGTTGGTGGGTGAGAAGGGCGTCTGGGGGTTCACCATTGTCTGGGTCGGGGTTGGTGTCGTGTTGGTGTATGGTGCGTGTTGGGACTATAGGCTGTACACATGCGACGGTCAGTCTATTGAGTGGGTGGCGAGCAAGGATGTCGGTAGAGGCGGATTGGTGTGGGCCATATCGGTGGTGGTGGGTATCATCTGTGGTGTGGGATGGGGGGGGGGTTGGTGGTGTTGCGGTGGGATGAGGGGAGGGGGGGGGTGTGTCGTCGGTTCCAGTTCCTTCTACCCGGGGTGTTCGGTTTTGTGGTGGAGTGTTGTGGTTGGCGCCTCCCATGCCGGTTGTTGGGGTGTGAGGCGGGGGTCTGTCTGCCTGTGTGGGGGGTGGAGTGGGGCTGAAGGCCGGGAGCAGGCAGTGCTCTATAGTGTGTGCTCTGTCCTCTCCTACCCGGGGTGTTCGGGTGTTGAGTGGGGTCGGGTGGTAGACCGCGTCTGTGGTGTAATATTCACTGGTCTCGGAGTCTGTGGTGTCGGGTAGGCGAGCGCCGTAATTCTCATTACGTGGGTGGGGTGTTGGGAGGGGGGCTGGTGGGGGGGGGGGGGGAGGGTGGGGGGGGGGTGGGTCGTGGTGGCGGCTATGCGTGATGCGACTGATGTGTTGGAGGCGGCGCCGTGCCGCGGTTGGTTATCGGGGCTTAATGGGGTGTGGCCGCCGCGGGTGGGAGTGGCGGTTGTGGGGTGGCGGTCGGCACCGCACGCCACATGGTCTTGTGTGGCGGTTGGGCTGCTCGCGGTTTTGGCGGGAGAGTTGTTTGCAGTGTCTGGTGACGCATCTGCCCACGTGTGGGCTTTGTTTCGTGCCAGCTGTGTACGTTATTCCAGCGGCGTGTTCGTCGTATTGGCACAGGGCTTTGTTGGGGTTAGGAGACGTGTGCGCCGGGGTTGTTGTCTGGTGGGGGGTCGTCTGACGCGTGTGTGCCCACGTGGTGGTTGGTGTCGGTTTCTTCCAATGAGGTGGCCGTGCTGTTGATTTGTGTCCATGGTTGTGTGGGTGTGTTAAGGGCGAGTGTTACCGACACAATTTTGAGTAAGGGTTGGTGTTCGTCTTTTGAGTCGGTGTCGGTCGTGTTTTCATCGGTGTCGGTGGTGTCGGCAATTTCTACGGCCTGTCCAGGGCCGTTTAGTGAAAACCGTTTTTTGTTCGTCTGTATCTGTTGCCGTCGCCTTGCGTTCGTTCTGCCGTCTTTTATTATTACAGTCTTGCTCCTTGCGGGGGTTTGCCTTTCTGTATTTGTTTGCACACCACCCACACACGTGTGCGCGTCGATCACTACCCGTGCCGTGGGAGGTGGAGTGGCCGCAGTCTGTGCCCCAGTTCCATCTATGGCAGGGTCTGCCGTAGGTGTCGTGGTTGAACTCAGGTCTTTTGTATGGGGTGTTTATTGGTGCCGTGTGTTGTTCGTCTCCTTTGCCTTGTGTGGCACGTGCCGATCGGTTCTTTTCTTCGCGTTGGATGCCGGCCAGGCATGCTGCCCTTTGGAGATCTTTTATGGCCTGTTCGTCCTTCCATGCCTTAGGCAGTCGTCCGTCATCCACCATGGCGAACACTTTCTCCGACCAGGCGAGGCACGTGTCCCACTTCCAGTCGGCCGCCATCTCAAATATGTCGTCCTGGTGATCTAGTATGGGTCTGGTCCATGAGCGCGGCACTTTGGGATCCTTTCTCATTCGTGCAAGTGCCGCAAAGTATTCGTGCCACGTGCTCTCACCTGGTCCTACTTTGCCTTTCTTCTCGTCCCGTATTACGTATGTGTGGGGGAGGAGTTGCGCCTTACCTCGGCTGGATGTTCGTCCTTGTGTCTTGTTAGCTCCTATTATGGCGTCTACTACATCTCGCTGTTCGTCGTCGTTGGTTGATGATGGGGTCGGTGTCTGGGTGCGTGGCAGGACTGCCTGTGTTTCTTGCGTTCATGGTCGTCATTCCCGTGTCGGTTGGATCGTGGGGTTGGTCGTGGTGATCTTATGCGGTGTGTTCGTGATGGTGGTGAACGGCCACGTGATGAGCGGCCACGTGGTGATAGTGACGGGGTCGATCCTGACGAGTCGTGGGTGGCGCGGCGTCTCCTTTTCTGTGTCTATAACCGTCCTCATTATCTTCTCGTTTGGCGTTTACACTAGAGGCCTGCCTCCTCTAGTGCGTATAGCCTGGTGGTCACGGTCTTAGCGAGTTCAGCCCGTTGTTGGATGGATTCGTTCACCGACTGCCTGAGCAGCATTATCTGTGCGTGTGCGGACGTTCCGTCTTCACTGTCGTCCCGAGACACTGTCGCAGTTTTAGGTTTAGTGATGACTGAGCGCGGGCGTCCCCTTACTCGTGGTGTTGTTTCGTTGGGCGTGGTGGGTGCCGCATCCGTGGTAGTGGCGCGCCGTGTGGATTTCCGTGCCGGCATCGTGGTTGTTGTGGCGTGGTGAACTGTCGTATCGACGGTGGTGAGCGGCCTGAGGCGTGAGGGGTGGTGAGAGTAGGTCTTATCGGTGCTGTGGCAGGAGGAGAAGTGGCCGAGGTGATGGGGAGGCGGAAGGAGGAAGGGGGGGGGGAGGTACCAGCGGCGGGAGCAGCGTCGGGACCAGCGGCGGGAGGAGGGGGGAGGGAGGCTGTGGTGGCGGTGCCTGGAGGGAGTGGGGAGAGTGAGGGGGGAGGTGGTGGCGCCATCTGGGTGGTGACGGTGAGGTGAGGGGAGTGGGTGGGGCAGGGGAGGAGGGGAGGAGAGTGTGTGGAGATTGGTGAGGGTAAGAAGGGGTGAGTGAGGGGGGGGGCGGTAGGGAGGGGGAGGGTGGTCGTCCGCCTCCCCCGAATTACCCACATTGCCACAGCAATATGG
>CM059191.1:42792210-42981031 GCA_030323885.1 Branchipolynoe longqiensis | reverse complement strand
GGTGAGTAGCCTCTGTGCTATAGGTTGAGGCTTCTCTAGTCGCTTGTGATAATGTTTTGCAAACGATCTAGCGGTTTTCCATCCTGCGTGAGCCAGGATCCGTTTCACGGAGATGCCTAGTAATCTGGCCTTAGATACCATCGCACCACGTGTAGAGTGCGATGAATATCTGTTTGTGTTGACTCCTGATAGTTTTAACACAGTCATGGTCCATCTGGCGAGGGTGTCCCTCGAAATGCCCTTGTGTGGCTTAATAAAGCTCACCAAAAGCTGCCTTGAGTTTCGTATTGCTCTTGTCTTGGATATATATGTCCGTATTGCGGAGACTACACATAATTTGCGATCCTCTGTGAAACTAGTGACACTGATTGTCGACAGGGGATCACCTAAACGATTTGATTTCAACAAAGTTGTTAAATCAAACGTTGCTTCCTTGTTATCGATTTCAAGACCATTGAGCGACAGGGCGACTATAGTTTGGCCCCTGTGTCCTGTAACCAGCAGAAGAAGCAATGCTACTTTGAACCCTAATAGTTTAACGTCCAGGAACTTATTCTCTGGCCATTCTTTGAAGAGTTTAAACACAAGAGATACATCCCAAAACCTAGTATATCTGAGTTTGGGAGGGTTCCTTTGATAAATTGATCGTACGATCCAGCAAATAACATGGTGTTTACCCATTGTTTGTCCATTAATCCTAGGTCGGATTATTGACAGCGCACATCTGGCTGCATTGATAGCGCCATATCCTAAACCTTCGTCTTCTAAGAAACGTAGGAATCGTCCTACCTGGGATATTGTCGGGTTCATTGGCTTAACTTTCTTAAGTAAGCAATATATACCCCATTTCTTTAAATACGTTGTATACATTTTCACTGTTCCCTTCCTCCACGCGTGAGATACCAACCGTTGTTGTATTATCTTGTCCAAGCCGAATTGTTCCAAGTACTTATTTAAAAAAGGAATGCTACCAAAGGAGTCGTCGACACGTTTCCGTGGCGCGCTAATGGTCCCTGATGTTTCAGGTTTCCTCGGTATCTTGGGAAGCGTAGGCTGCTTTTGGCCGTCGCGACTAATCTCGCTAGCCACGGTTGAGTGTCCCATTCGGGGACGATGAGGATGGCGTGTGTTTTGTCCATTTGTATCTTTCTGGCGACTTTGCTAATAATGGTAAAAGGGGGGAAAATGTAAAAGAAATGATCTTGCCAATTTAGCGAGAAGGCATCTATGTGCCATGTATTTGGTTCGGGGTGCCACGAAACATATTTGTCCAGTTTAAAGTTATTACGTGAAGCAAATAAATCTATATCCGGCAAGCCCCATGTGTTACAGATCTGTTTGAAAATTGATCGGTTTAGTGACCACTCTAAGTGGTCATGGAAATGGCGACTCATCTTGTCTGCAAGAATATTCTGCGTACCGGGTATGTGTGTTATTGTTAACCAAACCTCAAACTTTTGAGCCCAATCCCAAATGAGTAGTGCCATTTTGTTACACTCTATTGATTTTGTACCTCCCATATTTCTGACATAATCCATCGCCGTGGTGTTATCCGTAAGGATACGTACATTATTTTTCGGTACTTTAACAAGGCTTGTTAAACCTAAGTAAATGGCTCTTAATTCTAAAATATTAATATGATCGGAAATTTCTGATCCTAGCCATCTGCCTCCCGTTGCTACATCATTGCGATGTGCCCCCCAACCTTGCAGTGACGCGTCAGTTGTAACTGTAGTATTGGGTTCACCCATTCTAATGGGATTGGGAGAGTTATCAAAGTGACTTAGCCACCAAGAAATGTCGGCTAGTCCGTTCTCAGAGATAAACATTTTCTTTTCAAAATTACCCTTTGCTCGGGTCAAAGCTAGATTTTTATCAATTTCCAGGGACTTAACGTGTGCGCCGCTATATAAAATAGCAGGGCTGTACGAAATCATTATACCGATTAACACTGCGACCTCTCTTATCTTTGGCCTAGAAGTGTCTAACAGCTGTGTCCCGAAACTTATCTTTCTTTTGTTGTGTAAGTGACACGGTCATAGCCGTCATGTTTAAAATGAAACCTAGACACTTAAGCTCCTTAGTAGGAGAAAAAACGGATTTCTTATCATGTATGAAGAAACCCAAGTTTGAGAAAAGTTGACATAAATCTTGAACTGCGAGCTCGCATTGTGTGAAAGATTGTCCCATAATGAAAGAATCATCAATGTATGGAAACATACAATGACCAAGTTTTGCCATCTTTGAAAAAACTGGTTTCAACAACTTAGTAAAAAGGCGTGGTGCACACGCCAAACCATTTGGTAGGCAGGTAAACTCAAAAAGCTGCCCATTCCAGACAAATCTTAAATATTTGCGATCTACCTCCTGAATAGGTACGGTATAGCACGCATCTCTTAAATCTACACTCGCTAGCCAACACTCTGGGGTGATCAAATCGCGAGCTGTTTCTAAGGAAAACATTTTAAAATGTTGGTATTCAATGATTTCATTTAATTTAGTTAAATCTAAGATCAATCTTATGGTCCCATCGGGTTTAGGAGTGGAGAAAATATTTGAAATCAATTCACCTTTAGTATGTTTTACTCGTTTGATGATGCCTTTGGCTTCAAATATCATCACCTGTTCATCTAGTTTAAATCTTTCTTCCGAATTGAATTTATATGGAAAAGGTGCTCTTTTCTGGACAGGTAATTCTGTGAAAGGAATTTGAATGCCTTTAATAATACTAAGAACCTCTGGGTTTGTGGTTAATTGTTGCCATTGATGTAAATAATTAGCAAGGTTGCCCGCTTGAAAATTGCTTACGTCAGTTTGTGTTTCCTCTGTGACCATTTCAGGGCCAGGAGGCTGAAATGTTTGTGTGGCATTTTCTACTTGTTCCCTGGTTTGGGGAACTGTGGTTTGGGAACAAAATCCCTTCTGTAACCGCGGTTGTCGTTCCAGTTTGAGGGTTGTCTGTCGCCTCGAGCTCTTCCCCTCTGGCTTTATCCGAAGGATGGTCCGCCCCTGAACGGCCTTCCTCCTCGTCGGAAGCGAAAATCCGTCCGGCTTCGCCTGAACCCGAGGGGGTTTTGGAATTTACGACCCTTTAGTTCCGTGTTCTTGGCACTCTTATTGTCCACCTCTACTTGCTTGTAAAGGTAGGCGAGCTGACCCCCGAACATTTTGGACTTGTCCAGAGGTTTGCCTTTGATGGGGGTAGGTCCCGAATACACCGTGTATTCCTTGCCGTCATGATCCGTCATTTTCTTTGACCGGGCGACTTCTTTGCCAGCGTCGGTAGTGACGGATTTGAACACGTTTTCGAACCTGCGATGTGTCATGTAATTACTCGCCGCCGCGAGCAAGGCAATGCCCCTGTCCATTACACGAGCCAAGGACGAGAAGTTATTCTCGGTTTGGATGCGGTTAGCGACCGGGATAATGGAAGTCAAGGACCCCAAAACTGCCTTATGGATTAAACATAGGGCAGTTTCATAGCGGCAACGTTCGTCTGACAGATGTATGCCAGCATCCATCTCCTTACAGACCGTAGCGGGTATGCCTTTGATGCCGGAGATCTGTTCGGTCAATTTGTTAATGACCTCAGCTGGTTTGAAGGTGGTAAAGTGGCCATTTACCGTTTTCCTCATCATGGTTGTAGTACGAACCTTCTTTGCCTTCTTTTTCACAATTTTCTTCCCGACCTTAGCGCCTATTTTGGCGTAAACCCCAGCGCGTTCCGTATCGGAATCTGACTCTGTGGATGAGGAGTCATCTGACGAGTCCGAGGACGAGTCTTTCTTTTTCTTGGATTTCTTAGATCGTTTCGCGTTAGCCTCCTTGGTGAACTCATCACCCGAGCTGCTTACTGTGCGGCGTTTCTTGCCACGCGCTTTCGGTTTCGTAACCTCAGAGGCCGAAATCGTATCTTCCTCATCTTCGGAAAAGTCTTCCCAATCCTCATCAGGGATTTGGGAAGGGCCCGCAAAGGAAAGAGCCTGGAATTGGCGCATCTTTTCCTCCATCATTGTTGCCATCTTTGCCTCCCAATCTTTGGGTTGAGGTGGCTGGTCACTGTCCCGGTCGGACGTCTGGGCCCCGGGCTGTGGGGACGGCGGAGCCGTAGCCGCTGGTGACGAATCGTAATCCGGAGGGGCAATGCCCAGGGCTGCCGCGGGCGGCTTATTCCGCCGAGTGGCCATCGGTTTCTGTAACGACAAAGGTGTTACTTAAACCGGAATCATCTCAACTACACAATGTGTAACCAGTAAACTGGGTTGAGGTAATAGGTACAGAGTTACGTATATTACAACCTTTCAGTACAGGCGTGAAGCTAAAGTTTGCCGTAGGTGCATGGTAACGAAACCAACCAAACGGGGGGAATCGATCCTTAGATCGCCCACTCTCTCTGTTCCGTACACTTCTCCCACCCGCGGCTACGACGCCAGCAAGTTGGAGAAAATATTACGAAACTCGGAGGTTCGCCTTAAAACCGGTCTGGGGTGTCTATAAAAAACACCCAGAAGCATCCCCAACAACATCCTCTATTAGGATCCGGGAGAATTTTCTTAGGAAATGAGCAACTCGTGTTACCATTTCTCCCTGTCTCAAAAACAGGTGTCGATAGAACAAAGGACTATCGGTTTCGTCCGTGCCAGCGGCACCCAGTGTTCTATTCTCAAGTAAAAAACACGTACAAAGTCCAAAAGGGACCTGAGAAAGTTCTGAACTTTCATAATGTGATGCTATAATGCATCATAAACAATTTAACCTAAGTTTCCATTACTTACTTTGTGAATAAGTAGTCTTAGTAGATAAATCCTGTTGGAGCAACTCACAAACGTCCTCCGGCTAGCCAGAGGCGGTATACCGAGGTAAAATATATATATATAAAGAGATACATATATAAATATCTAGATAGATATAGACATATATATATCCCTATGTGTATATACATATACACAAAAATATATATATATACAGTAAAACCTCTCTAAATCGACCGACCTTGGGGCCTACATTCAGTGGTTCATTTAGGGAGGTAGTCGGTTTAGGGAGTTAGAATGGTATTCTTGGGACCCAAATAAAGCGATCGATATAGGGGAGTGGTCGATCTGTGAAGGTGGTCGGATAGAGAGGTTTTACTGTATATGGATACTCAAAAGATATATACACTGATAACATATATAAATATACAGATATATAGATATCTATATATGTATATATATATATATATGTACCATATAATTAATTATTGCTGTACATATACATATAGATACACACATATCTACATAATGTCTATACATACCGTATATGTCCCAACAGATGCACACTGCGCGAGTGCAAACACATGGATGGGTGTCTATCTATTTCCCGTGGGCACAAAGTAATTATTTGCGATGGTTCGTTTAAAATTAACATGTACTAGGATTACATATGCAGATATTGTGAAACATTCATCACTATTTATTATTTCATGGATTTGTTTTTGGCGTGCCTCTGAAATAAAGTGGGATTGTCTTATTTTATGTGCATTCAGTCTGAATATGATCGTAAATGTGTGCGCGCTTTCAATCTTGAAATGGGAGGCGTGCTTCTATTGAGTAGCATGCTTCTATTGGGACATATACGGTATACATATTTCTATACATATACATATAGATAGACATATATCTACATAATGTCTATACATATACATACATACATATGTATATATGGATACTGATAACATATATATATACTGATAAGATACATTACATACGCCCATATCTATATATGTATGTATATAGTATAGTTATACAAGTCTTACCTTGGTATAGATGATGGGTAACTGTTGTTTTCCCAAGGTAAAAGCCTCGGATAGATGTGGGCTAGGGAGAAGGAAGCACGTCCGGTACCAGCAATCTTTACCTACTTATTCAGGATAAAAATGATCTTAAACTCAAATGGATACTTTAATGTTTTCGTCTTGGCACAAGCAAACATGATAGATGTGGCAGGCGTCGGTCCGGCTACGCGGCAGTCACCCGATGGTTCCCACATTATCATGTGGCTTGCTGTGACCAACAGAGTGCCAAGGCTCGATGGACACTGAACCTACACCTGGAGCCCTTCTATGATACTACTATCCTGGCAACAAAGACCCCTGCAGTGATCTACTATACAACCTATTACGTTATCCATTGTCATTCTTAATCACATCGGTAAGGATGACGCCACCTCCTACTCCTTCTTACTATTGTTACCCATTCCGCGTTCTACGCCTCCCCCGCGGCACTAGCTTCAGGCTAAGGAGACCTTTACATAACTTCATATTTATCCTTAATTCATTCATATTCAAAAACCATATTAATTTATGGTTTCTTACCTTCCATTGAGTATTCATTAGTATTAATACTTTTAACTTTTCTCACCTGTCTTGTTAACTGGTCAGTAAGTGTGTGGCGAGGCCGCTAGACTTTTCTAGTCGTTTGTTGTAATGTTTTGCAAATGATCTAGCAGTCTTCCAGCCTGCGTGTGCCAGGATTCTCTTCACGGCGATCCCTAGCAGTCATGCTTTCTAGACCATGGCTCCCTGTGTTGAATGGGAAGCATAGCATCCCGTATCCACTCCTGCTGCCTTCAGAACTGTAATGGTCCATCATGCAAGAGTGTCTCTTGAAATGCCCTTGTGTGGTTTAATAAAACTCACCAACAGTTGTCTTGAATTCCTAACGTCTTTTGTCTTGGATAAATATACCCGTATGGCAGACACTACACAAATTATCGGTCATGCAGGAAACTGTTTAAATGCACTGTGGATAATGGATCCCCTGTGTGGTTTGATTTGAAGAATTTCTGTAAATCAAACGTCGCTTCCTTGCGATCTATTTCTAAACCGTCCAGGGACAATGCTACAAAAGTTTGTCCCATGTGTCCAGTGACTAACAGTAACAATACTGCTAGCTAAAATCCTAGCTGTTTTATATTCAAAAGAATATTACTAGGCCATTTCTTAAATAATTTGAATACCATTGACCCATCCCAAAACCTATTATATTTGACTTTTGGGGATTCCTTTCGTAAACTGATCTCAAAACCACTGAATAACTTGATGTTTACCAACTGTCTGTCCATCTGCTCGGGGAAGTATAACAGATAAAACACATCTTGCAGCTTTACTCGCTCCAAACCCTAAACCTTGATTTTCTAGCATCCTTAAAAACCTAACAACTCTTGGCTTCTAAGGTTACTCCTGCCATACATGGCTGCATGTCCCAATCGGGAACTATCAAAATTCTATGTGTTTTGTCCATTCTAATCTTCCGTGCTACTCTGCTGATTAGGCTGAATGTTAGGAAAAAGTAATAAAATTGATTGATTTCCCCACATCAAAGAGAAAGCATCCACTTCCCAAGCATTAGGCTCTGGATGCCATGAAACCAATTTTTATAATTTGTTATTATTTCTTGATGCAAACAAATGTAAATGTGCCCAATTCCCAAATTAATTTCCCTATTTTATTATATGGTTTGGACGTTGTCCCTCCCATGTTGCAAACGTAAGCCATTGCTATAGTAGTATCTGTCAAAATTCTGACATAACATTTGGGTATGCAGACTAACCTACATACCCTAAATACACTGCTCTCAACTCTAGAACATTAATATAATCTAAACTTCTTCATCAAGCCATCGGTCTTCAAAAACCCTTTAGTTCTGTCTTATGCTAAATTCTTATCTATTTCTAGTGACTTAATGTGAGCTTTTACAAAGTAAAATAGCTGGGCATAGGCTATTCTAATACCTATTAGAACAGCAACTTGCCTTATCTCTGGCCTGGTTAACTGTAATGGCTGACATGCTGTAACAGTCATGAATAAAAAATTTCTAACTTAGTAAATGTTGTACCTAAATCATTTACTGCATTTTGATAAGCTGCTTTTGACTGCGCCCCACTAAATGAATCATCAATATACGGGAACATAATCATGTCCTTCATGCCCCATGAGCGAAAAGAACTTAGTAAATAAGCAAGGCACAAGCTAACCATTTGGTAAACAAGTAATCTCATATAGCTGTTCTTTCCAAGTAAACATTAAAGTTTTTCAATCTGCTTCATACATTGGAACTATGTAACCTGCATCTCTAAGATCGACACTTACCAACCAAGCACCTTTGGAAAACAAGTCTCTTGCCGTCTCCAAAGAAAACATTAAAAAAATGCTTATCTTCGACTCACTTATCAAGTGTTGTTAAATCTAAAATCATTCTCACCTCTCGATTGGGCATAGGTCGAGAAAAAATATTTGAAAATATATTCTCCTTGAATAATTGATTATAAATAAAAAATTCCCACTTGCTTATCTAATGCTTCTCTTATCTTTATCAAATCGATAAGGAAAAAGAAATTACATCCTGTACTGGCAAAGATGTAAAAAGGGAGTATGTATCCCTTCTACAAAACTTTCTCCGTTCGGCAACAGGCGGCAATTAATGGTGTTGGAAAACATATTTACACTGTTCCAACACAGGTGTGTAAACTAATGTGTAATGTCATAGGGTAACAGTATGGAAGCCGAAACCAAACGAGGGGTAGGGACCAGTAAACCGGTACCTTCCCACTCTGTTACATACACTTCTCCCTCCTGCAGCTACTGCACCAGCAAGTTGGAGAAAATGCTACGAAACTCAGAGCATCTGCCTAACTATGGGGAGTCTATAAAAGAAACCCAAGATTATTTCCAACGCGAATCCATAAAAGAGACCGCGGATATAATCCCAAAAATTCGAGATGAGGTTCCAGCCAACATCGCTGTACATTCGGCAACGGGCGGGTTGTTGACAAAATCTTACCTATGATGTGGCAATCACCAACATCAACATACACAAGAGATGCAACTATCTTTATAGGCTATGTGGAGTATAACTAAGAACACGGTTCCAAAACCCCTTATGGGTCCCAAATAAATGAATAAATAAAATAAAATAAAATGCCGGCAGGAACCTAACTGAAAATCCGGTTCCAAACACCACTTACGGGCATCGCTCCAATGCGAACCGTCAACAACACCGTATGCGTGCGTGTTATTTATAAAATAATTCCATAAACTCAAAAAAACATCTCTGGATGGAAATACTTCGATTTATTAACAAATAAACATATACACACAAGAAATACATATCCTCCTGTATTCTTGGGTGTAAACTCATAAGAAAAACCACTAAAAACAATAGCGATAATCGAGTCGGCAGTCCGACAAGAAATAAACAAAATGGCGAATGTCAAATCTGGCGTACTGCTAATAATTCCGTTAATATGTTCGCCAAAATAACCAAATTCGCACAAAAGCTTCTCAAGGTCTTAATATAGCATTGTGTGAATTATTTCCTTAAACTTACTGTGAGTTCTGTAGTTATTGTAGATAAAGACCGCTGTCTACTCTCACAGGTCTTGTCTGTGCGAGAACCTTATGCTAATTGCTGGTACTGGACGTGCTTCCTTCTCTCTAGCCTGAAGCTAGCCAGAAGCGTAGTACCGAGGTAAAATATACAGTATACCCCGTTAAACCAAGCTCGGTTAAACCAAATGATCGGGTAATCCAAACTTTTTTCGGCGGCCCGGTAAAATACTACCATTTATCATATAAAAAAGTTGGTTAAACCATAGTCGGTTAATCCAAATTATCGGTTAATCCAAACAAAATTGTCGGGCCCCAGGCGACTTCCGATATGGTTAAACCAAACTTTCATGTGGTTATAAGGTCATGTGAGACTTTTTTTATATGATAAATGGTAGTATTTTGCCTGGCCGCCGAGAAAAGTTTGGATTAAACAATCATTTGGTTTAACTGAGCTTGGTTTAAGGGGGTTATACTGTATATACATAAAAAACCAATAAACAAAGTGTCCACATACATTATATATTACATTCATAATGCACCCGCGTTTTTGCCAAAGCCAAGTCAAAGTCAAAGCCAAAGCTCGGTTAAACCAATGATCAATTCCAGAATACAACCAGCACAATGTTATTGCAAAATAAGATTATCTCTTTATTTTAATGTAGTTTTAATTGAATATTATGAACATACATTACACAGGCATTTTTTTCATAGAAACTTTGAAGAGCTACTTATGACCATTTTAATGATGTATTTAGTTAGGTTCGATCCTCAATATTAATGTAGTTGCAGACTGTGACAGCTCACCCTTATTTGTTTCTATATGTAAACTGTCTTGGTTTTTCAAGACCCCTTGAGAAAGCAAGACGTTTTGAATTCCAAGTCGTGGCCCCTACCTGGTTATAAGGTCATCTGAGACTTTTTTATATGATAAAAGGTAGTATTTTGCCTGGCCGCCGAAAAAAGTTTGGATTAACCAATCATTTGGTTTAACTGAGCTTGGTTTAAGGGGGTTATACTGTATATATACATAAAAAGCAATAATCAAAGTGTCCACATACATTGTATATTACATTGTATATTACAATCATAATGCACCCACGTTTTTGCCAAAGCCAAGTCAAAGTCGAAGACAAAGTTCGGTTAAACCAATGATCGGTTAATCCAAACAAATTTTTAGGGTCCCTTCAAGTTTGGTTTAACGGGGTTATACTGTATATATTTGTGTGCAAGCTGCAAGTCCGAGGCTGTCTGACTCACCAGCAGTGCACCACGAGGGGTGCACTTGTATTATCGACCAGCTTGGTCTGCTGGTTGATCTTCTTGACGAACTTGATGAACTGAAACTGCACTTTTGGCACCTTGGTGAACTCTGACTGCGTCAGCTGGCGCCAGGACGTGTAGTGGAAGTGTGTCAGCATCCTCAGCTTCTCGTTCTCAAGCCTCACCTTAGGTAATAAATGAAATACTGAAGTTGTCGTCTGCGCTTGTCATGTGTATGGGGAAAAAAGTCAATCTTGCTTTATTTAATGACGCCTCTAGAGCACATTGATTTTCGTATCATCGGCTATTGATTGGACGTAAAACACATGGTCATTCTGACATATTTCTTTGGAGGAAACCCGCTGCCCCATGTAGAGTACTCTTTCCGATAAGCAGCAAGGGGTCTTTTATATGCACTTTCCCACAGACAAGACATCACATACCACAGCCTTTGATGAACCAGTTGTGGACCACTGGTTGGAATGGAAAATAGCCCAAACTGCAAATGGGTCCACTGAGCAGGATCGATAGGATGACTGACACCTGTCATGACTGACAGGTGGACACGCTACCGCCTGAGCTACGCCCCGCTCCTCATGTGTGTGGAATGCGCAGTAAATATCGCCTGATGCATTGAATAGTCAGTAAATGTCATTTGGTGTAGGTAAACTTTAAGCTGTATAACACAGTGTGATATAGTATACAGTTTCTACATGCATATATATTCATGTCCATATATATGCACGACCACATGGGGTGGCAGAATCAGTAGAGCGTCCGTCTCCTGTTTTGGGGAGATCGGGAGATCCGAACCCATGAGTTTGTGGGTTCGAATCCTGGTTGAGTCAAACCAATGACATAAAAATTGATACTGGTCGCTTCCTCGCCTGGCTCTCGGCATTATTAGGATAGGGCAAGGACTGGTTGGCTCAGTGTCAGGATAATGTGACTGGGTGGGATATCAAGTCATGGTGCTGGTGGCCTGGTTTCCCAGTGGGGCAGCACTATAAAGTTGTCATGAGTGTGCACTGTCACAAGTCAGTGCCAGTCCTGATATGACCTTAGATGTTGCTAGGACGTAAAACAACAACAAACAAACACATATATACACATAGCATTTTGGTCGTCAGGATGTTGCAGCTACTGCAGTAAAATCCTCCTTCCGACCAAAATGGTTGCAAGGAGGTCGGCGACCATTGCTTTTGGTCACAAGGAGGTCACTAGTGCCTGTGAGTTGTTCTTTGGGCCAAAGTAGTCGCAAGGCATAGTGTGACTCGGGCTTAAAGCTGCATAGTCCGATGAAGCATCAACATTTCAAAACAAAAACCTAGAATGTATTCTACATATCTAGCTTAGAAGATACTCTTGCACTTATTAAACATTTGTTTCCAAATAGAAGGGAACGGTGAATAAATCTAATAGAACCTGTTACTGCTGAAGTCTATTGTGTCAAGAGTAAGGTAGATAATAATCAAGTTAATATAATATTTATCTCAGAAAAATGACAGAAATTCAAAACCATCGGACTATGTAATTTTAAGCAAATCAGTCGCTCCCCCATGAAGCACGCACACACGCACACACATAGACACACAGACACTGACACACGCATGTACTCACACATGTACACACGCAATCACACGCTCACACACAGACGAAGTCACACGTAAACACACTCACACACATACACAAACACACACACACCACAGACACACATACAGACTCACACACATACACAAACACACACACTACACCGACACACACATACACAGACTCACACATAGACACGCACAGACATACACACACTTACATACACACATACACCCACCCACATGTAATTAAGAAACAGATGCACAGAGATAGGCGACATAATCGGGTTACATTTCGGATGGTGAAGGTCCTGACATTGTGCTCGGCGTAGTGCTTGTGGTTGATGAACTTGACTTCATAGTCGCCGAAAGTCTTTATTCCCGACGGAGAATCGCCGTCCGGCCAGTACTGGTGAACTATCTCCTGTGGATTTAAAAGGCTCATTGTAATCTAAAAGTTACTTCAAACTAAAGTAAGGTAGATTATAACAATCAATTTAATATATTTAGCTCAGAAAAATGAGAAATTCAAAAATCATCGGACTATGCAACTTTAAATAGAATAAGAGTTGCTTTATAGTGTTGCTCCACTAGGCTACCCATACATTAATCAATATCTTCACCTGATATCTCACTCAGTTACAAAGGGGCATGTGATATGTCACGGCCCACCAGCGGGATCCCCAATGGAAGGTAACCATGCCAAAAGTAGCCAGATAGCGCACCACACAGCTATGTACAAGCCTATGATATATAAATAGGAGTAGGCTAGTCTAGTAGTAAGAGTAGACAAAAATATAATACACATATGCCAAGAAAATCCAAAAAAACTAACATAGGCTACTAACCATACCAACCAATTATCTATCTGCTACTGGAATGCAGGCAATCAAGCACCTTATCAGCAGCTACTGTGTGGTAAGATAACACCAACACTACAGCTGGCCAGCATTGAAAACAAGCCTGGATACCCAGGCTTATATGCTATAGACAGTATAAATACAGCCTCAATTAAAAAAAAAAACTCAAAACAATGTTCGCACATTAAGTAAGCTAAGCGCCAAAATTATGTGATTCGGCAATGCGGGACACGGGCTTGGTTTTTGGTTGGAGGTTTATTAATATTTGTCTTATTTAATAGCTAAGTCTCTCAGTATCATAGGTATATTGACTTTTCTGTTAATTAGTCCCAGGTGCTCAACCCTATTTATACTTATAAATGTGCGGGCGGGACGGCTGAGAAAGGAAAAAGAACAACTTCAAGTAGCCACACATCAGGCTCAGGCTCTCTAGATGAAGTGAGCTAGTCGGGGCTCAATAATCGGGTTGGTGCGAGCTGGAGTTGCTAGGTGGCAGTTTAAGCTGAACAAATTTAGGTAGTGTGGTGTAAGTAGAAAGGGGGCACTAGTGTCTATAGTAATGGTCGCTAAAGCCCCAGTCAGACCTCACCGGATTGAGGAACCGGATAGAAAACGAACACTGTCCGGTGGAATGCGGCAATGTACAGTTTATATACAGTTGGCATCCGGCGTGTCCGTTATCTGTCCGGTACAAGTTTTGAACATGCACAAAACTTGTTCCGGACACCACCGGACTGAAGTGTACGGTTGGTGTCCGTTTTAAGTCCGTTTGGTCCATTTGGTCCGTTTCATGTCCGTTACTCATCCGTTAGGTGTCCGTTTTGTATCCTGAAGAGTCCATTGACGGTGCTGCGGGAATTCGGTCCGTCAGTTTTTGGCGTGTCTGTGAACAGTCCGGTAGGTGTCCGTTTGGTGTCTGTTTGGTGTTCGGTCCGTCCGTTTGACATTCGGTTGCTGGCCGGTTCTCATCTGGTTCTCGTCCGTTGACTATTTGTTAATGTCCGTTTAGCATCTGTTTAGCGTCCGGCGGCCGTTGCAACAGTTCGACACCAAACACCATCGGACTAGACAATTCTTTGCCCGGTGGTCTCCGGTATTCAGTCCGGTAAGGTCTGACTGGGCCTAGGTAGGGGTTTTCCGTCTCACATGCTGAATTACCCATGTTGCCACCGCAACATGAACAATGGGTAACAATTAGTTGTTTGTCTTTCGTTGGATCCTGTCACAGCGATCGATCTGACTGTATAGGAGGCGGACACTATAACCGCTAGTCTAGGGCAGATAACAGCAATTTTCGAGAGGAATCGTGCAAATGATGATACAAGCATCAAATTTGGTACACTTGTTCTCCAAATAATACTAATCAAATCTGCCCAATTGGCCAATTGAAAATCCAAGATCGCGGCATTTTTCAAGATGGCTGCCAAATTAGCTGCCCGAAGTTGACATTTTGCTTAGAAGTATTTGTAGTTGTCCGATTTGCATGATCTAGGTGTGGATTCCTATGTTTTCAAGCCTACTGAAGTGGATTTTCCTGCTTATAAAGCACACTGACCCATATTTTTCAAGATGGCCACCAGATTGTCTGTTTTTCATTATGTAAGATTTGCCCTGGCTAATATTCAAAGTTATCCATACCATGTCACTGGTGCTCCAACTGCTACTGTTCACATATGCAGCTGCAGAGTGATGTGGACGGGAGCTCTGACTGAAAGCACTTGCATCTTCCTTTGCAACCTATCTTACAGGAACACTTCGTCAGTTCCCCACAGCTCGCTGCAATAGTGGGTAGTGTTGTCCAACATATCTGCCATATCTCTCCTTTCTGTGTCCACCCCCATTCAGCGGGACTGTTCCTGTCTGGATTGGAGATGGTTGCCTGGCCCCCAGATGATCCCAGCCTGATAGGCCGCACACTTTGCATGTTCTCTGAGGGCTGCCTGTGTTGGTGGAATTGAGTTGTACGGCCTCTGCTTGCGGGCAAAGAGATCTGTTGTTGTTGTTTTACGTCCTAGCAACATCTAAGGTCATATCACGACGGGTACCGACTTGTGACAGTGCGCACTCATGGAGACTTTATAGTGCTGTCCCACTGGAAGACAAGGCCACTGGCACCATGACCTGATATCCCACTCAGTCACATTATCCTGACACAAAGCCAACGAGTCCTTGCCCTATCCTAATAATGCCGAGCACCAGGCTAGGAAGCAAAAAGTATCAATTTTTAAGTCATTGGTTTGACTCAACCAGGGTTCGAACCCACGACCCCACGATCTACCAACACGCAAAGAGATCTAGTCTTGCTTCGTCCACACCAGTGGCTGTGCTTCATCTGTCATAGTTCATGCATGAGGACAACGAATCTCTCCAGCCTCTGCAGGTCAAGATCATGAATCAATGTTGGATGCTGGCTGAGATTAGTGAATGTTTCAGAAACATCATCAAATACATTCCAAGTCTGCCATGCAGATTTCTTCGCTTTCCCACCTAAGGCAGATACGACGTCACATCCAGTGAACGCATAAAAGTATGGGATCCCTCCAGCTTTCTAAAGCCATATTGCAGAAACTACCTCATGGACTGGAATCCATCGCATCTTGGCTCCTTGGCCAAAGGCAATCCACATTTTCTCAAGACCTAGTTCCTGTAAGAATGGTAGTACAGACTTGTTTTGTTTTGGGGTTGTTTTATGTCCTAGCAACATCTAAGGTCATATCAGGATGGGTACCGACTTGTGACAGTGTACACTCATGGCAACTTTATAGTGCTGTCCCACTGGGAAACCAGGCCACCAGCACCATGACCTGATATCCCACTCAGTCACATTATCCTGACACTGAGCCAACTAGTCCTTGCCTTATCCTATTAATACCGAGTGCCTGACTAGGAAGCGACAAGTATACATTTTTTAGTCATTGGTTTGACTCGACCATGGTTCAAACCCACGACCCCACGATCTACCAGCACGGGAGACGGACGTTCTAACTCATTCGGCCATCCCGTCTGGTGGCAGTACAGATATTGCTATGACTAGCACCTCCGTGTCATTAGCCTTAATGCTAATAGACTTGCTCCCATCAGTTGTTACATCCCTGGCGTGTGCAAATGTTCAACTGTCAGCTTCTTCATGACAACATGGGGACACAGCATCCAGAGACTTCCTTGTGTTGCTAATGCCATCATCTGCTTTTGTGACAATGACTGTGCTTGTCGTCTCTGCTTCACACATCTTTTCTGCAAGGAAGTGAAACAGCTCAGTCTAGTTGATGACGTCACGAAGGAAGCTTTGCCAGTTACCTGGTGTCTTACTCGTTCCCGTCACTCTTCTTCTGATTCCGTGCCCCCTTTTCGACCTCGTCTCGGATTTCAGACTTGACTTCTTGTACACATCAAAGACTACGTCCACCCACTCATACCTGGCTCCATAGGATTCCACCTTTGGGATGATGTCTTCTTTAGCATAGTCATCAAATGTCTGTGAAGTACGTGGAGGTAAGGCATTGATAAGTGCTGAGACATCAATGATGATTGCATCTCCCTTTGGTTCTCTGTCTGGGATGTTCACTTGCGCTTCAAGAATTTCAACCAGCTGTGATTTCTGACACGTAGGAAGCTTGCCGCTGTCACTGGTGTTCTCTGTGGCGGAGTGGTTAGAGTGTCTGACTTTTTTCTAGGTTGGAATCCTGATCTGAGGGTCAGTGGTTCGAGTCCCCATGCCCCCCCCCCACCTCTGCCAATTTGAATTTCTACGGCTGTGTATAACTTACAGCATCATCAAAGGCCAGTTGCTCTCATCCCATGTCTATGTGGTGTGGGAGGTTAAAAATCCCTTGGGACGGTAAAAGTGTAGGCTCAGGCTTTCTTTCGACAAACTGTCTAATGGTGAAAACAATTCTATTCAGACTTATCCACGATAGGCAGTATAAATCTTCAAGAAAAAAAAAAAAGACTGCTATACCGTATGAGCCCACCTCTGCTTCGACAATGGCACTGGTCCAGCCACTGGCCCGTGGTAATGTTCCTATTGATCTCAATGCAGCCATTTCTATATGAAGTCCATCGAACATGATCACAAATTTGTCCTCTCCATATTCGGGCCACTTCCATTGTATTTGTTTTGCCAGAGCATGCAACGGTTGGTCAGCAGCAATGCCAGGTGTCTGGCCTGGGTTCAGGAAAGCCACTGTATCACAGACCTTCGCCATGGCATGCTTGATCGTTGCAACAGAGTGAGCCTGGTCTCGCCACAGAGGCATTATTGCTGAAATGCTCACTTCAAATGGATGGCTCCTTTTCTGCGTTGCATGGTGGGCTGACCATGTGATGCTGACTGCATCAGCCACATCGTCAGTGAGGAAGACTTCCTCCAACCAAGACTATTCTTCTTTCAAGTGTGACCCGGGAGCTGGTAAGGATTGGCTTGCTACTGGAGGAGGATTGGGGTTTTTCGTGATGTATGCTGGTCGAATATTGGTGTATGCTTCTGGAAGCTCTGAAACTTTCTTAACCTTTATTTCAGACTCTAGTTTGGGCAGCTCACGTTTACCATGGGTGGGCAGGGTGTGGCAGGGCGTTACTTACCTTGCCAGCAAAAAATTGGTTGCATATCATGACGATGATGGATGCATTATGGTCGAAGACCATGCTCCAGAAATCAGCCTGCGTTGATATCAATGGTGCTGCAACAGAACCAACAGGAGGATCGGTAAAGAGTGGTTACTTGGTTATTGGAGTTTTACGTCCTGACAACATCTCAGGTCATATCACTATCAGGATGGATACCGACTTGTGACAGTGCGCACCCATGGCGACTTTATAGTGCTGCCCCACTGGGATACCAAGAGAACAGCACTGTGTCCTGATATCCCACTCAGTCATATTTTCTGGACAACCAGTCCTTGCCATATTCTAATAATGCCGAGTGCCTGGCTAGGAAATGACATGTATCAATTTTGGAAGTCATTGGTTTGACTCGACCGGGAATTGAACTCCCGACCTTCCGCATGGGAGGCCTGCATCAGCTTTTCTTCTAAATCAAAACAGGGCATTTGATTCAACCATACCTATCCACCTAATACACTGATGCACTGATTAAACCTTTATTGCAGTTTTGTGCTTTGTGATTGGGTGCTATTTTGTTAAACTAAAAAGATGGATAAATTAAGCCCAACGTTCAGCATTTTGGTGTGCACACCAAAATTAATTTGACATGTTTTCACCTTTAATCTCAAAAAGGTTAATGTTGCATAGTCTGATGGTTTTGAATTTCTGTATTTTTTCTGAGGTAAATATATTAGATCGACCACTAGTATCTACTTTACATTAATTCAAAGTTACTTTTATTTTAAATGGTAAACTTTTTAGATATTTTGAGTGCAATCATGGAAAATTAGTTTTAGCAAGCTTGCCAAAACTCTGACACCATAAACTTCTGCAGTAACAGGTTCTGTTAAATTGACTCAGTATTGCCTTCTACGCAGAAACAAATGCTTAATAAGTGCATCAGTATCTAAGTTAGATATGTCAAATCAAATTTAGATAATTGGTTTTGTTTTGAAAATTTGATATTTCATCAGACTATGCAGCTTTAACCCTTATTTAAAGTAGATCCCAGCCACCAATCTGATGGCAAATTCAAAACCACTAGATTATGCAATTTTAAGACTGACATATTAGGTATTGATGATTTGCATGGTAAGTATGTTTTCAAGAAAGTTGAATGTATTATTTCCAGCAAAGGCCAACTGCTGAATCAATACTTCTCTTGTTTGAGATCAAATACAAGATTATCAGCCATGCCATGTAAAACTCAGATCTATACCCTGTATTCCAAATTTACTACACTGAAACTCTGTTATAACGCTCTGTTTGTTTGTTTGTTTGTTGTTGTTTTGGGTCCTAGCAACATCTAAGGTTATATCAGGATGGGTACTAGATAAAGGATTCACCCGGTACTCGCAGTACACGGGTGAAGACCAACCCTATATAAAAACGGTCGAAAAAGCGGGTTAATGAAACGAGAGCCTAATTTCACAATCTAAGAAGCAACATTTATTCTTTGTAGATGTCTTCATATTTACCCACTACCTTTGAGTTGAAAAATATAATAAAATAGCTAGTTTAATACGATTTAAAATTGAAATCGACGGCGTTCTATGGCCGCCATCTTGGATTTTTGCATTCTCTCCCATTTCACCAAATCTGTGCCAATATATGTAGCCATTTGATCATGGAACCACAGTTTCTACTTCATGTTCCATACTAAAGCTATTTTCGCCCGTATTTACACTACGTTGTCGTTCACCCATGTACTACAAGTACTGGGTGAATCTTTTATCTAGACGGGTACCAACTTGTACCGACAGTGCGCACTCATGGCAACTTTATAGTGCTAGCTCACTGGGACATCAGGCCACCAGCACCATGACCTGATAGTCCACTCAGTCACATTATCCTGACACTGAGTGAACCAGTCCTTGCCCTATCCTAATAATGCCAAGCGCCAGGCTAGGAAGTGACAAGTATAAATTTGTAAGTCATTGGTTTGACTCGACTACGATTCCAATCCAAAAACTCATGGGTTCAGATCCCCCAATCTCCCCTCTGTTATAACGAGATCACGAGGGTCCTTACAATGCCGTCGTGAAAACAGCAGGGCCGTTTTAAATCGGGGTTCAGTTTACTGAATTCCCTTTCAATTAAAGAATTCTGGGTCTGAATAAATCATCGCATTATATCTGAATGCGCGTTAAATCAGGGTGCGTTATAACAGGGTTTCACTGTATATCTAACAACTATCAGCACATAGGACCAGCTCTTCTTCAGCTGTTGGTGACAAAGTGAGGGGGTTTTCAAACCGGAAGTGGTTTTCACACCAGAGTGGATGAACAGGTTTAATAAACATAGCAATGAAAAAAGAAATCATTCAGGCTTTAAAGCTGCATGGTCCAATGAAAACATCAAATTTTCAAAACCAAAACAATTATCTAGAGTTGATTCTATCTAGATATCTAAAGGCCCTGTCACACTACGACGTACGGCGTCAGCGCATGCTCAACGTTAGGAAATTTGCCAGTACATCAGCATTCGTCTAACGTTTCAGCGGCGGGGAATAAAAATGGCCATATACACACAACGTACACACAAAGTATGTAACATATGCAGAACGTATCTCTAAAGTATTGCTAGCGTATGAGAGCTTTCATGTGCCTCGCAAAACGCTTGCAAAATGTTTGAAAAATGCTCGCATACGCTCACGGAACGCTGACCAACGTTACATATGTTACTCCATCACTAGAAGTATGGTGTATACATTAAATATGGCAGGCCTACAGAGATATGGCAGGCCTACGTTCGAAGTATGTTAGAAGTACGTTATGCATCCGTTGGTAGTACGCGGACTGCACGTTCCCACCGGCTGAACATACTGCTAACGTGTAGCAACATATCCCAATGTACTCCCATGTATCCCAAACCTTCACGCAGCGTACGTTCAACGTACGAGCCACACGTTTTTAGCATGCGCAACATAATTTCGGAGCCTCGACGCACGCCGACGTAAGACACTGCATAACGACGTATCCGGAATTTACCCGACATATGCCCAATGTATACGTAATGTATGATGACATACGCCGACATGTTGGTAGAAAATCACATACATCGGCATACACTAAGGCTATACGTCGTAGTGTGACAGGCCCTTTACTTAGATACTGGTGCACTTATTAAACATTTGTCGTCATATATAAGGGAATACTGAGTAAATTTAATACAACCTGTTTCTGCAAAACCCTATGGTGTTAAAATTTGGGTAAGCTTGCCTAAATTAATTTGGCACATTTACACTTCAAATATCTAAAAAGTTAGCCATTTAAAATAAAAGTTACTTCAAACTAAAGTAAGGTAGGCTATGATGATCAACCTAATATGTTTATCTCAGAAAATGACAGAAACTTAAAACCATCGGACTATGCAACTTTAATTGAGTTCAGTTTTGTGCGTGAAAACGTTGATGTTATTTTATGATAACCTAGATTGATTAAGGTGGGGAGTGTTTTGCGCAAAGGCGTGGCCATTTTTGTTTGTTTTTTTTGCTCATGATCAAGACTTTTTGCTCTGTGACGTCAAGCAACATATTGGACAGTAAAACCTCCCGTTTTCTTTCTTTTCCATGTCCAGGAAGTGTTTAATTCGGAGAGCCCGTGGTGCGCTTGGTGTGGCTCCATAGATTGTTTACCGCAATTCAATGCTGTATTCATGCATATATATATGTGTATATGGGTCATTTATTCATGCATATATATATGTGTATATGGGTCATTCTCTAAAACTGGGCACCAAAGTGTGACATGGAAACCAAAAGTGAAAACCTTCCAAATAATAGCAAAAGTCCTTCCAAATAATAGCCTAATCCAATGTCCTATGAAGGTATGCATGTTGTGCATATGTCAGAGTTGAAAAAAATGAATTTCACTTTTTGAATTAGATCTTATACAAATTGAGCAATACATTAATATCACTTGTATAACTTGAAACTCAAAGACACACCCAGAATCTCATTTTAACATATAGAACTTATATGACTTACAAGAAAAAAGTTGAAAAATAAGTTGAAAAAAGTTTGGCTACATGTGTGGTGTAAATGTGTAAATTTTCACTCTAGCGCAAAATCATACAATTATAATTTTGATATCTTTTGTGGGATAAATTCAATACATGTAGAACTGCTAACATACCTAATAGACAGAGGCTGTAATACTTATTTGACTTGTTATCAATAAAACAAAGACTTAATTATCAGCATCATAACGTGGAAACCAAATATGTGGTGCCCAGTTTTGGAGAATAACCCATATATACACAGTATATATACAGTATATATATGTTACAACACACATGTAGGCCTATACATAAATATATATACCGCATGTTATAATAATATTTATCTATCCATCTAATTATATATCCATCTAATTATCTATCTATCTATCGATTTAATTATCTATCTATCTATCTATCTATATGTCTATCTATATTTATATATGTGTGTGCTCTAACAGCTTTCAAACCGGTGTGTTATATAACCACATTGTATAACCCAGACAGTAACACTAACACTGTTACTGTGTTAGCAGACCTAGAACGATTGCTGGTTGAATGTTGTGTGTGCACGTGATAATACATTAAACAGATGTTTAAAAACTCTGGATGTTTCCGTTGATAGCTTGCTCAGACTCAGAGGGAGGCGTTGTATGTATCTTATATGCGGAGAAAGAAAAAAGAACGTGGTTTACAAGACAAGTGGAGCGTAGCCTCAGTTAGTGACGAATGACCTAGTCCAATAGAACAAGGTCATACACTCCAGCGTCTCCCGGCCCCACTCCCTCCCACCCGCCCACCCACACCCACATACATACATACACATACATGTATACATACATACACACATACATGATACAGTAGAACAGGGTCATACACTCCACCCTCTCACGGCCCCACTCCCTCCTACCCGCCCACCCTCACACCCACCTACCCTCACACACACATACATACATATAGCGATATAGCGAATGGTAGACAGGAAGTGTGAACACTTATTTGTCTCTCATTTTTGCGTGAGTGCAAGTAAATAAGCAACACAAGGAATAATTAGTAGCATGTGGGGAATAAGTTGGCAAATGTCCCTGGATCATCAGCCCATGTTTTTTCTAATCTATTCTTGAATGAATTAATTGACTCGGCATCAATAACATTTTGTGGGAGACTGTACCATATATTTATGATCCTGTTTGAGAAACTATGTTGTCTTAACTTTGAAATGGCTCTGGGTTTTACTAGTTTGAGAGTATGGCCCAGACTGCCTTCTCTTTTATTCTAGGTGAAAAATCTGTTCATATCTATTTTATCAAAACCCTTCCTAATTTTAAATACTTCAATTATGTCACTTCTTTTCCTTCTGTAGGAAAGGGTAGGCAGTTTCAATTCCCTAAGCCTTTGTTCATAGAGTAGGTCCATTATAACTGCAACTAGTTTCGTTGCGCGTCTCTGAACCTTTAAAAGAAAATCCATGATCCAGTAGAACACGTTAAATACAGTCCACCGGCTCCCGCCCCCGCTCCCTCCTGCCAGCACCAATATATAGAGCCCCAGTCACACTACAGCTTGCGACCACTTTGCGACCACTTTACACCAAAGAACCCACAGTCACCAGTGACGCTCAGATGTCAGCAACCATTGTTTTGATCATAAGGACGTCACTGGTGAGTGTTGCTTCTTCGGTCTGAGGTGGTCGCAAGCTGTAGTGTGACTGGGGTAATCAGTTAGATATGTAGGTTCAAATCTAGATAATTGTTTTTGTTATCAAAATTTGATGTTTCATCGGACTATCGGACTATGCTGTTTTCAGTGACATTTGACAAATCAAGCTCAACCTAGATCGGATGACTCACCTTGCGTGACGATGTACTGCGTAGTTCCATTGAAGGGCTGTCAGAAAGAGAGAGATATATATGGATGAGATATATTAGGGATATATTGGGGACTCAGTGCCTGGAATGAGCGAGGGGCCCTCCTTCGGGTTCATTGATGGGCATGGAAGACCGGCCGTCCTGATATGACCTTAGATGTTGCTAGGACGTAAAACGACAACAAACAATCGGAAGACCGCGAGGGCAAGGACTGGTGTGCTCAGTGTCAGGATAATGTGACTGAGTGGGATACCAGGTCATGGTGCCAGCGGCCTGGTTTCCCAGTGGGACAGCACTATAAAGTCGGCATGAGTGCGCACTGTCACAAGTCGGTACCCGTCCTGATATGACCTTAGATGTTGCTAGGACGTAAAACAACAACAAACAAATAAACAATCCCCCCCCCCCCCCCATAGGATTAGCACTGCCAGGGAATCACTGAAAAATGCCAGAAGTCAGGTTCCAACCAACTGTCCTTGTTTGTGACTATATTATCGTCCATACTTAACCCTTTCTTGCTTGGGTTTATGACCTAGCAACATCTATGGTCATATAAGAATGTGATTTGGACTAATCAATAAGTCATAATATGTATTCTCTATGTGTGGGTTAACGCCCACCCCCCCACCCCATACTCCAGTGATTTGCCAATTTAAACGCCCAGGGCATTAATTAACCCACAAGAATATGGTATATATACATAGACATTTTGTGAGCGTTAATCAGTTAATATCAACAATCGTGGAAATTCGCGAAATCACGGAGATCCTTGACCCCTGTAGTTAGGACAATGTAAGGGTGCAGTCACACTACAACGCTTCTCGCCGGCGACCTGGCGACGTGTGGTGTTTTTGGGCGAAAATGGGTTAAATATCGAGACACGCTGGGGGCGCGTTATGCGCGCGTCGGTACACGGTACACTATCCTTGACGTTGATGGTCGGCGGACAACGTCGGCGCGCGTTGCCGGTCGGCCAAGGTTTTAAGCGTGTCAAAAAAAAACCAACGACTGGCAGCGCGCGCAAATATATGGGTAAGGATTTAGGTGCGCATCGCAATGCGTTGGACGCGCCGGAATAACGTTATGGGAACGCTAGGAAGACGGCGCGCGCGCGGGAGGGTCGTTGCTCACACGTTGCGGCAAACTGGGGCGTTTTTGTTTTACGCCCTAGCAACATTTAAGGTTAGATGAAGACGTCGCGCCAAATTTTTATTTTTCTTTCCCCCAAAGCGTCGACACCCGTTGGCCGCGTGCTACTAACACGCTGCCCTGACGACGATCTTTTCCCCCAAACCGCCGAAAAGTTGGACGTTTCTCGACGCGTAGAAGTTATTTTGTGCACTGGCGGCACACCGGAGAGAAGCGTCGGAGTGTGACTGCACCATAAGGGTGACCAGAGTCAGCACTCTGTAGTTAAGGTGTGAAAGGGTGTGGGAGCTGGTGAACACACACATACAGGAAGTGGTATTTTATCTAACGTGATAAATTTGCTAGCTCAATGTTCTCTGTGGCGGAGTGGTTAGAGTATCTGACTTATTTCTAGGTCAGACTCCTAATCTGAAGGTCAGTGGTTTGACTCCCCATGCCACCACCTCTGATAATTTAGATTTCCACCGGTGTGTATAACTTACAGCATCATCAAATGCCAGTTGCTCTCATGTCATTTCTATGTGGTGTGGGAGGTTAAAAATCCCTTGGGTCGTTAAAGCGAAGGCTCAGGCTTTCTATCGACCAACTGTCTAATGGGGAAAACAAGACTATTCAGACTTATCCATGATAAGTGGTATTAATCTTAAAGAAAAAAAGGGACAACTCAGCAACTCCCGCCCATGCACACACACTGCGTCACAGCTCCAGTCGCTTCCCATGGACGAAGGGACGTGACCTTGAAATGATTCACTCACCTTAACATAGCTGGCGTTGATATAATTGTTGAAGTTAAGTAGTTCTCCAGGACCAGGCTTGAGGTGTACACGATTATAGTCATCTGGGGGAAAAACAGAGTGCTTAAAGTAAATTTAAAAAGAATAAATGTACTACATTATAGGGCGTAAAAATATTATACGAGTATAGGAAGCGGAAAATACATTATACTTGTTCAAATTTGGTTGAATCTGTTTGTTGTTGTTTTATGTCTTAGCTACATCTAAGATCATATCAGGACGGTTTTGAATCTGTGATTCGTTATTATTATTGTACTCCATGTGCTGCGGGCCGTGCTGTGGGTTGTGCTGCAGGCCATGCTGCAGTCCTGCATTGGCCTATATATACTGCGGGTGAGCACGTGACTCGCCCCACTCGCCTCTCTTTTTCCATTTACCGGTATGGGTATTACCGAGCCAATGGTCGATATATAAAAGTTGCCAATTCATATATTACCCCCTTGTTTTCCTTTGTTATTTGTCGCCGGGACCTATATTTAAAGATTCAGTAACGTGATTTTAGAATGTATTTCTCAATGAGCATTCAATATACATTAGACTTGCATAAACTAATGATTCATAAGCCCTGTTCACACACGGGCCTTAAGTCGCCTCAACTAGTTCGCCTCATCTAAGTCGACTCACATTGGCCGTGTGGACGCGATGCTGAGGCGAATTAGGGCTGAGTCAACTCATCTAGTTCGCCTCAAGTAGACCACGTCGCGAGGTAGTTTATATGAGGCGAACTAGCTTGAGTCGGCCTATCTTGCATTTGTAGATGCTAGCGGTTTAGTTGAGGCGGCTTAAGCATGTCACACGCATGCGCACTCCAGCAATGAGTTTGTTGTTTTCCGGTCGATCACAAGCGCATACTATATAATTTGGTCTGTGAAAGAGCTAGCTTTGCACAGATATTTTTGTCATTTTCTTTTTTTAGGTATACACTGCCCAGCAGAAGTGTGGTCCGTTCCAAAACAATACGATTCTGTCAATACAGATCTAGGTCAAACCCATACAATCTCGTGATGTCGACTAACCGAGGTCGCTACCCTACAGCAGATAGTTCTCTTCCTGACAGTTTGGTTAAATTCGGTGTGAGACTGCTCATAAAAAATTGCGCTGGTTTGGAGGGTTGCGCTCATGCGCAGATATCGACTTCCGCATTAAACCGGCCTAAGTACTGCATGTGTGGATGCGACACACTTTCAAACTAGTTCGCCTCATCTAGTTTGCCTTATCTAAGACAGCCTAAAGTTGTGTGTGTGAACACGGCTTGAGTCTCTCTTATATTTTATTTGATAAATCTATTAAATTGATTATTAAAGTCGAATTTACTTCAGCTTAAAGTAACATTTATTTTAAGGCGTTAACTTTGGGGGATATTTGGAGTTAAAAACGTCTTGAATGAGTGAGGTCGCTCATTCGGTGTCATTGCTGGACATGGCAGGCTCAAGGCCGAAGCCCTCCCCCCCCCCCCCTGCCACTACTGTGGTGGTAGAAGGGGGGAAGCCTGCTAATCCACCAGAAATGGGCGAAGAATATGCAGGCGACCCACCAATCCCGCGACAGATGGATGGCCCCGTCGAAAGACCCCCGATTCTGCCCAGTAGCCGCCTGTACAAAGATGATACAAGAATCACCTACCACCTATAAACACCAACCCCTCCTAGTCTTCCCTGAGGACGGGGCAACAATGGCCATCCCCTACATTGCCAGACAATGGAAGATGGCCCAACAGGATGGGGGGGTCCAGCAACCGCACACCCTCCATGCCATACGAAAGGCAGCAGCAACAGTGGCATTCGCCTCGGGGAGCACTGAGCTGGAGGTCCAGCGATTCGGTGGTTGGGAATCTAACGCCCACAAACAATATATCATCACAACCGACTCATAGAAAGTCAATCATGCCCTCATACAGGCCACCAAAAAATAGACAAACGACAAACATCATGGCTTGGCCATTGATTAGCCATAGCTCAATCAACAAACAATCAAATATAAACCAATTAATTCCTCAGAAAATCAACAAACCAAAAACCAATCAAGCATTTAAACTAAAAAATAAAGAATACCATCTAATGAGCGACTGACACCCGCGCAGTTGACAGATCACACCTACTTAAATGTCACATTTCTGATAATTTACCCTCTACTGTTATCTCATATTTTTATCATTAACTATTGCTATTGTACTTTAACATAATTGATTACTTGTTTGTTAAATCGTTCACATGACTCGTATGCCCTCATCACATTTCATTTTCCCAATATATCGGGGCCTTCGCTCGTTCGCTTCTTGCCCGATGATACACAGTCAATGTACATGCCGCCGGGCGGGCAGCGCCCGAATAAAGCCTTGATTAACGCACTCATGCCTCTGAGTCAGCTGTGTCCATGAGCAATGGTCTTGAATGAGTGAGGTCGCTCATTCGGTGTCATTGCTGGACATAGCCAGGCTCAAGGCCGAAGCCATCCCCCCCCCTGCCACTACTGTGGTGGTGGGGGGGGGGGGGAGTGAGTGATGAGGGGGGGGGGGAGAGGGGGGGAAGCCATCTTCCCCCCTCCAGCCTATATAACAACTCCTGCCAGCCATCATGGCCAGGCACTATCCTGGGGTCTTCCGGAGCCACCGAAGCTGGTCAGTCTTCTCCAAACGCCCGCACTGACCACTTCCCACCTCCAATTTTACCCACCCACCCACACCTGCAGTTGATTGTGCCCACAACAATCAACAAAACCAAAAACCAATCAAGCATTTAAACTAAAAAATAAAGAATACCATCTAATGAGCGACTGACACCCGCGCAGTTGACAGATCACACCTACTTAAATGTCACATTTCTGATAATTTACCCTCTACTGTTATCTCATATTTTTATCATTAACTATTGCTATTGTACTTTAACGTAATTGATTACTCGTTTGTTAAATCGTTCACATGACTCATATGCCCTCATCACATTTCATTTTCCCAATATATCGGGGCCTTCGCTCGTTCGCTTCTTGCCCGATGATACACAGTCAATGTACATGCCGCCGGGCGGGCAGCGCCCGAATAAAAGCCTTGATTAACCCACTCATGCCTCTGAGTCAGCTGTGTCCGTGAGCAATGATGCTAAATTAATTTAGGTGTGCACACCTAAATTCTGGATAGAGGCTTTCTTTCTCCATTTTCAAGCCTATTAGCTTGGCACATGCGCACTAAGCCACTTCCAATAAATGTTCAACGGGGGCCCCAGTATCTAATAGAAGTTGAATATGTGGAATGAAATGGAGGTAAGCGTTTTGGTTAGGAAAGTTGATGTTTTCATTGGACTATGCGGCTGTGACAAAATATTCAGATTCTAGAATCCTCAATTACATTTAGCAGACTAGGAACTGTAAAAACTTGTGGTTAAGTCAATTTTCTTTGGTTTAAATAAAGGAAGTTCTCAGAAGGACATCATATTTCCTACCGTCTGAAGGAAAACTATTTTGAGCCATCCTGTCTTAGCAGCTTTGGCAAGTATCATGAATTGATCATGTTGCCGATTTTTGTCTCCATGAAAATAATTCTTTCCGTATAAACCTTCATTACCACTCACACAATTTGACAATATCTCATACAGTAAGCATATGCCTGAGGAAAGAATTCCAGGGTGAAAAATTGACCTCAACTTATCTGCCGGCTCGCCTAATATGTGAGTATTTACAGTACTAAGAACATCCATGCTGTCACCTCACAATCTGATTACCCTGCATTAAATCAGTGATGATGTAATAACAAATAAGTAAGTTTATTACACGCCCAATGTTACAAGTGTATGCGTGCTATATATTAGAGTAGTAGTCTGCATTGTCCTCTCAGGCAAGGAGCAGTGCAGGATTAACCTAGTAGCAAAAGTAGCACATCTTACGGGCCCCGCATTTGTCAAGGCCCCCATGCGAAATACTTGAAAGCTATCATTTTATAAAATGGCTAAAGCTCAAATCTGTGGCAGGCTATAGTGAAATCAATACAGACAAAGAGAAAGGAAGAGTAAAGTGTAAAGAAGAAGAGAGAGTCAAGCCCTCTGGTTTATTATTTATATGGTTACATGGGTTCATTGTAGAGTATCACTCCACCCCTTTCCTCCAATGGAAAACAAGCATTCTTGGCCCTACCAATAGGGATCCAGCATCCCTGGTCCCCATGGCTACCAGTGGTCTGCCCACCACCACCAAGCTGTATGGCCCCATGGCCACCACCAACCTTGACCTTTGAGTGTGGTGATCACTATCCCAGCAGAGGGAGTAGGCCCTGAATGCACCCACACCCAGACCTGCTAGCACCACTATGTCTATCTACATCCCACTCAGGCACCACCAGCCCTTACATATATATATATATATATATATATATATACATGCATGCGCCTGGTCATGTACACCGACCAGTAATATAACACTTGCATTCCCCCCATGCTGTATATTGGAATATTTTACAATTTGATGCTTACATGTAAATAATACTATTACTGAAATGTCAGACACGTTTCTCATATTATCCTGCTGTATAGCAAATGAAAAAAAGAAAGTTACATTACTATGCAAGAAAAAAATTCAATATACTTTAAAATTTATGTGTATTTGTTTTAATTTAGGGCCTCTGAACTAGCTTAATCTGGCACTGACATAGACAGTGGATAGGGTCACTTCATCAGGGAGCCTAGGTAGAATAATGGTTAAGACGCTAGCTCCAGAATGACAGAAGTTTGGTTAGTTGGTTGTTGGAGTTTTACGTCCTGGCAACATTTAAGGTGATATCAGGACGGGGCAGAAGTGTGAGTTTGAGTCCCACTTTAGGTACAATTTCCATTTGTTGGCAACCCCCACCCCCTCAGACTACCGGTGCCGTGACCAGAATGCTGTACCAGGTATCTGCTGTATGGTTGGTGAAACTGTCCTGTGTGTGCATACATGTAAGTGATAACAGTTAATACTTACAAACAGGCACGATGGTAATTGGGTATCTATTTCGGGGGGTGTTTTCCTTGGTTTTCATGTCATCCATTGTGTATATCGGGAAATAGGACGGAATGCTCTACAACAGAAACAATACGGACATACAGTAAAACCTCTCTAAATCAACCGACCATGGGAACGACTTTAAAAATGGTCCATTTAGGGAGGTGGTTGGCTTTGGGAGTTTTTCATTTCGCTACAATGATAATTTAACCTGTTACTATTGCATCCTATGGGATCAGAATTTTGGCATGCATGCCAAAATTAATTTGGCATGTTTACACTTCAAATATCTTCAAAGTTAGCAATTATAAATCAAATTACTTCAAGCTCACGTAAGATACTAACGATCAACGTAATATATTTATCTCAGAAAATGTTAGAAACTCAAAACCGTCCGACTGCAACTTTCAGTAGCGACAGAACCAGACAGTTGGTTTTATTTAACAACGCCTCTAGAGCACATTGATTTTTAGCGGCGGCTATTGGAAGTCTAACATATGGTCATTCTGACATATTTCTTAGGAGGAAACCCACTGCCACCACATAGGCTACTCTTTCTGATAAGCAGCAAGGGCTCTTTTATATGCACTTTCCCGCAGATGGGACAGCACATACCACAGCCTTTGATGAACCAGTTGTGGACCACTGGTTGGAAAGGAAAATAGCCCAAACTGCAAATGGGTCCACTGAGCAGGATCGATCGGATGACCCACACCGTCACAGGTGGACACTCTACTGCCTGAGCTATGTCCAGCTCCCACGACAGAACCAGAGCATTACAACAATGTGGAAGAACTCACCTCAAACTCTATTTTGAACCGCTTGTCATCGTCAAGCTGCCTCTGTTCGTACTCCTCCAGCAGGTGGTCTGCCGGTACGGGTTTGGGCTGGTTGACTTGGGACAATGCTGGAGCACTGGGCACAGTGGCAGCACGACCTATTTAATAACAAGAATGGCAATGTAATACAAATTATTTAACATTGCATAATCAGCTAGTTTCTAATTTCTGCCATATATTTAAGGGGACAAAAAAATCACCACCGTCGTAAGGTTTAATTTAGCTTCGAGTAACTGTTATCAAACATGTAGTTTAATGGACTTTAAATAAAAGTGAAATCAACAGCATTCTGTGGTCGCCATCTTGTCATTTTGCATTCTCTCTCATTTCACCAATGCTGTACCGATATAAGTAGCCATTAGATACTAGAACCAGGAATTCAACTTCCTGTTCTATACTAACAGCACCCTCGACCATTTGGTGTGCATGGAGACCTTCATAAGAGATGCTTTCCTTAAGAAGGAGCACGTTGTGGCTGTCTTTTTCGACCTCGAAATAGCCTATGACACAAAATGGCAGCATGGCATCATGGAGGATCTTCATGCGATTGGCCTTCGTGGCCACTTGCCAATTTTCATCAGGAACTTTCTAGCCTTCAGGCATTTCCGCGTCCGTGTCAAGACTACCTATTCCCGCCTACACTCACAGGAACTAGGAGTACCTCAAGGCAGCATACTGGCCGTGACCCTTTTCGGGGTCAAGGTCAATGGTATTGCTGCTGCTGTAAAGCAGGGGGTCTCCTGTAGTCTTTTCGTGGACGACTTTGTTTTATATTACAGCGGTGCTAACATGAATGTCATAGAGAGACAGCTACAACCAAGCATAAATGGGATCCATCGATGGTCAGTTCTGAACGGTTTCAAATTTTCCAAGACCAAAACAGTCTGCATGCACTTCTGCCTGCTGCGTAGAATGCATGCGGAACCGGAGCTGACCCTGGATGGGGATCCCATTAAAGTCGTTGAGAAAACCAAATTTCTGGGCCTCATTCTCGACGCAAAACTGTCTTTTGTGCCACATATAAAGTACCTGAAAACAAGATGCCTGAAAGCGCTGGATATTCTGAGGGTGCTGTCCAGCTCAGAGTGGGGAGCGGACAGAGATGTTCTGCTCTCCGTGTACAGAACCTTGGTTCGTTCACGAGTGGATTACGGCAGCATAGTATATGGTTCCGCAAGGAAATCATATATTGGGCTGCTAGACACGATCCACCACCAGGGACTGCGCTTGGCCCTTGGGGCCTTCCGCACCTCACCAGTTCAGAGCCTTTATGTCGAAGCCAATGAACCATCACTTAATAACAGGAGAATCAAACTGGCCATGCAATATGTAGTCAAGATAAAAACTAATGCATTGAATCCTGCACACAATTGTCTATTCGAGCAACATGACGAATCCAGGTATGAAGCCAGGCCAAATTACATCCGGCCACTGAGGCTCCGAATGAAACCTCATTTGGAGGCCTTAGGCGTGGATTTGGATGTGTTGGAGGATGCCAAAGTCCCAGAACATCCCCCGTGGTCGTTGAGAAAGCCATCGGTTATCCTCCGACTCACGGAACTGAGGAATCTGGGACACATCCACTCGAGTACAAAGGACTGCATGCAGAGATTCAAGGCCAGTTTGCAGACCACCTCTCCATATACACTGATGGTTCGAAAGACCAAAGCCGGGTAGCTGCTGCGGCAGTCTGCCGACGGGAAAAATTTGGTGTACGTTTGCCCGATCAGAGCTCGATTTTCACTGCAGAGGCCCGAGCACTCCTTCTCGCTTTGGAGTGTATCGAGGTATCCAACCACACTAACTATGTTATATACAGTGATTCGTTCTCTTGCCTCCTGGCTGTTGCTGGACTGAAAACGAATCACCCTATTCTAGCAACGGTCATTTATAAAATGAACCAACTGACAACAGATGGGTATGATATCCACCTGTGCTGGGTGCCTGGCCATGCTGGCATACAAGGAAACGAACGAGCTGATCGGGCTGCGAAGAAGGCCCTGAACTGTGATCTTGAACCGTGTCTGATCCCTCACTCTGATCTGAAACCACTAATAGCCACCCACATAAAATCCAAATGGCAACATGAGTGGGATGAAAACATTAATAAACTTAAAGAAATTGAACCATCTGTGGGAAAGCCACCACAGACTCATGCGGGAGGTCGGCGGGACCAAGTGGTCCTTAGCCGCTGCCGTGTTGGCCACTCGTGGCTTACACATGCTTTTCTGCTCAAGGGGGAACCTCCCCCTGAATGTATTGGGTGTCAGTCCCCACTGACACTCAAACACATTTTACTAAGTTGCGTTGATTTTTTGGCCCTGCGCCAACGGTTCTACACTGCAGGCAGTATGCATGACCTTTTTACTAAGGTAAAACAGGAAAACATTTTAGCCTTTTTGAGGGCAGCTGGACTGTACCACCTTATATAGTTTACTAAATGGATTCTATTAATTATTAATGAAACTTTTCTTTTTCTATGGGAATTTGTTTCCCTTGACCACAGATATATGATTGTGAGCTTTCTAATTTAATTAGTGTCTATTGGCAGATAATTGATTGTCTGCTTTTACATGTAAAGGTGATGGTTTGAACAAAAAACAGACATTTCTTGCCGTGAATATGGCCTATGCTGCCGACACAGCGTAAAGCAACCACCAATCAATCAATCAATCAATCTATACTAAAGCAATTTTCGCCCGTGTTTAGACTACATTGTCATTCATCCCCTGCTCTGTGGAGGGGTGAATCTTTTATGCAGGGGCGAATCTTTTACCTAAATAAACAGTAGGCCTAACAAGTTGAGTATTGAGTGCAAGCAGTATGATTATCTGAGATGGATGCGTAGGATAAAATCTGGGGAAGTGCTTTGAATTTGACAATATTAGGCCGACACTCTTCAGATAATACAAACTGTAAGATATTACACGAATAGAAGAGACAAGATAATTATTACACGGTGTGGATCGGCGTAACCCTCTGGCTGCTGTTTATGTTTTTACTAAGACAAGACTCAAATCAGGGTCGCGTTCAGGGTGTGCCTTGGAGAAATTCCAGACCTTGTGCTCGTCTGAACAACTTTTGCTGTTGGGCGCCTCGAAAATAGCGGCCTCCATTGGGTGCAGCCATTTGCAATTGAAAAGAACGGCTCTGATTGGCTGAAAGCATTGAATCCAACGGCCATTTCGAAGGCGCTGTTTGCCTCCTATCTGAAAAGCGAGACATCTCGAAGTCGACTCAGAGGTGTACCCTGAAAGCAAATATAGGCTGAAAAGACGTCATGGAGCCATCTCCGAGGGGCCTTCGAGGTGCACCCTGAACGCATCCTAGAACATATTATAGTAGTGGTTCCTGCCGGAACCAGTCCCACCATCGTCAACCCGTCCTACTTAGGCGCAGACTATTTGCTTACATTTTACAAGTCATTTGAGAGGTACAGAGATGCAATAGTAGAAGAAACATATAAAAAAAAACATCAGAAAATAAATAGATAGCAATATATATTTAATTCATACATATTGAGATACTATCTATGTGGTTGATTTGCGACTCAAACTGCCAAGCCTTTATTACTGCAGATCCCGTGGAGACATGATTGAGCTTCATACGCATGTAAATAATATGTACTCAGTTGATTTTGTTTGTTGTTTTACGTCCTAGCAACATTTAAGGTCATATCAATGCACGCAGTAGTTAGCTATACAACAACTGAAAGTGATAAACGGAAGGGGAGTCACAAGACTATTACTGTCTAGCGGCGAAAACAAGTCATGAGACTTAACCGTTATGGGCAGCATAAATACACCCATCACAAAAGAAAACACCAAAAAAAAACAGATAGGGCCAGGACATATTTTGATAGGAAGATAATTACTGTCAGGTAATGGATTTAGTTAACATTCAGTGCATAGCATGGTATTAATTTAGCAGTCCCGCTTATTATAGAAGGTAGTAAAATAATACATTTAATTTTGAGCCCAGTGGCTTGGTCACCTTCAGTAAAACGGCAGAATTAGATTTCATATTCTCATATTGTGATACAACCGGTCGAACCTGGCAAAGTGCAGCACTATGTGGACGGTTACATACAAGGACAAGCCACACAAGCTCACATGGCGCAATCATAGCGAGCAGTGGCAGTGGCATGAAAAAACACCGTACCTTACTTCCATGAATAGACTGTGTCGGGTAAGCTTGATGGGTTGTAGTGTAATTTGCTTAGTGTAGGTTGTTAATGGTAAGTTTTGTTGTGTAAGTTTTGCACTACACGCTACGTGGTGTAGATATACATTTTAAGTTCTGTAGGATAAGGTTTGTAAGGTAAGTTGGGTATGGTCTGGTGTGAGTAACTGGCTGTGTTGTGTAAGTTAGTATGGGGGGGGGGGGGGGGGGGGGGAGTTCTGTATATAGGATAGCATAGTATTCACATACTATGACTTGCACATTCCTTTTATTACAACTTTAAACAAATTAAATTCTAGAAGAAACTAGAAACAAAACAACAAATGTACAATAATTTAAAAAGATCCCCACAACTTGCAGTCTGATAATTGTAGGTAATTAATTACCTAAGTGCAGCTAACTAATTGGGGGGGGGGGGAAGCTAGAGTTCAACGGTCTTCGTGACCTAGTTGGTGAGACACACGCTCTGGAATATTACTTAGGTTCGAATCCCACTGTAGGTAACGAGGTCCATTTTGACGACCATCCCACCACATTGGTGCCGCAACCAGCATCCATATTTACATAATGATAGTAGCTACCTTTCGGGTAAAACTAACCTACTATGCTGTTTGTGATAAATTCACATCTAAAGCTTCGAAAGTAAAGCTTGTTATATTTAACGACGCCTCTAGAGTGCATTGATTTTCATATCATTGGCTATTGGACATCAAACATATGCTAAGTTTGACATATTTCTTTGGGGGAAACCCGCTGCTGGCACATAGGCTACTCTTTCCGATAAGCAGCAAGAGGTCTTTTATGAGCACTTTCCCACAGACAGGACACCACATACCACAGCCTTAATGAACCAGTTGTCGACCACTGGTTGGAATGGAAAATAGCCCAAGTTGAAAATGTGTCCACTCAGCAGGATTTATAGGATGACCGACACCTTCATAGGAGGACACGCTACTGCCCGAGCTAGGTCCCGCTCTCCTTCAATAGCTATCTATACTGACACAGAGTTGGTGAAATGGGAGAGAATGCAAACGGACAAGATGGTGACCGTATGGTGCTGTCACATTACGACGCTTCTCGCCAACGTGCATCGATGTGTGGTTTTTTGGCATTACGTCGGGATACGTCAGTTTACGTTACGCGCGCATTGGTATACGTTGATCTACGGCGACGCGCGTCAGTTGGTCGGCGAAGTTTTGTGCTTGCACAAAACTTTCGACGATCGACAACACGCGACAACGCGTGGGTGCCAACATTATGGCGATGTTAGAAGCACGTCGAGATCGCTGGAATAACGTTATGCGAACGATAGGCACACAACACGTGCGCATAAGGGTCGTTCCCACACGTTGCGCCAAACTGTTGCTTTTTGTTGTTTTACGTCCTAGCAACATCTAAGGTCATATCAGGATGGCACACCAAACCTTTACCACAACGTCGGACGCATGCTACCAATACGTTGTGCTGACGCCAAAAAGTTTGACGTTTCTCGACTATTAAAAGTGATTTTGCACGTTGGCGGTGCGCCGGCAAGATACGTCGTATTTGCACGTTGTGGCTGTCTTTTTCGACCTCGAAATAGCCTATGACACAACGTGGCAGCATGGCATCATGGAGGATCTTCATGCGATTGGCCTTCGTGGCCACTTGCCAATTTTCATCAGGAACTTTCTAGCCTTCAGGCATTTCCGCGTCCGTGTCAAGACTACCTATTCCCGCCTACACTCACTCGTCGTAATGTGACAGCACCATTAGAATGTCCTCAATTCGAGTTTTAAAGTCTATTAATCAATACCCACTCCAAAGGTAGAGGGCCAATATAAAGAGGTATGTGAAGAATACATGGTGCTTCTTAAATTAAAGTGTCACAGTCCGACAACTTTGAGTTAGTGAAATTTTCTGAGATAAAAAAATACATTAGATTGATCATTACAATCTACTTTATTTTAGTTTAAAGTAACTTTGCCTTTAAATAACTAACTTGAGGGATATTTGAAATGCAAACATGCAACATTAATGTTGGCATGTATGACAAAATTCGGACGCCATAGGCTTCAGCAGTAACAGGTTCTGTTAAATTTTCTTTAAACTGTTAACTTATGCCCTTCTATGTAGAACCAAGTACTTAATAAATGCATAAGTTGGATATGAAGCTAGGTTTAAATCTAGATAAGTGTCTTCCTTTTGAAAATTAAATGTTTTTATGGGACTATGCAACTTTAAGAATATATGTGCTCATTTCATTTACCCAGCCTTTTGCCACTTTTTCTAATGGGTTGCTCTTCACCTCTACTCTGGGTAGGGGTGAATCTTTTATCTAAATACCTACATGTGTTTTGCTCATCAACTTTACAGGAGTCGACTGTTTTGACCGTTTCACTGCTTGTTCCCGTAGTTTCCTGCGCTGGTGTTCCTGATTGCTGCCGAGTGCTCTCCACATCTCGCGAGACCCCAGAGCTGGACGACTCATTCTCAATCTTTTTCCAACACCGACGAGATCTGCGCGCGACATAGTATTTATTATACATGTGTTAGACTTCAATACTGGGTGGGTTGGGGGAAGGGTAGCTTGGTTCCCCACCACAATCGCATAGACCTTAGGCTTGGCACAAAGCATTACGTCATCGGGCCATATATGAAAGGCATGTAGGGAGGGACCAGTGTAGGTGTTCCTCCACATAGCGTGTGGGCCATCAAGTGCTAAGTCAAAAAGCCATCAAGGTATTAAGCATATAACATATACCAATCCAGGCATCTATTTCTTGATCGATATTTATATTCCCTAAACATACATGATTCAAATAAAACTCTCATCGTGAGATGCCGGTACATAGTTATTGCACAAAATAACAAAAAAAATCATGGCTTATGAGCTTAACGCCTTGACGGCACCGCCGCAGAGTAGTGCATGCGCATAGGAACACCTACACTGGTCCCGATGACGTAATGCTTTGCGCCAAGCCTAGGTCTACGCGACTGTGGTGGGGAACCAAGCTAAGGGGTGGGGGCTTTCAGTTCCTGCCGAACGACACTGGTACAACATGACGTCAAACCAGTGGTCCACAACTGGTTCATCAAAACCTGTCGTATGTGCTGTCCTGTCTGTGGGAATGTGCATATAAAAGACCCCTTCCTGCTTATCGGAAAAAGTAGCCTATGTGGCAGCAGCAGGTTTCCTCTAAAGAAATGTGTTAGAATGACCAACTGATTGACGTCCAATAGCCGTTGATAAAAATCAATGTGCTCTAGAGGCGTCGTTAAATAAAGCAAACTTTTTTCTCTCTATGACATCACAAAAATACAGTATTAAAATGGTTGATTAAAATAGAATTAAAACAACGAAAGTCATGGTTATACATGTTCCTAGGCACCATATTAGTCTTCATGCTTGGAGTTATTTGACCCATTCGAAATCACTCCACCCACCCACTGGACATATTACATACGTATGTACAATCATGGCTTACATTAGGATGGCAGAGGGCCCAACATTCTTGATTTACGGGAGATCTCCCTAAAATATAGCAAAATACCCCAATCTCCCGGTTTCCCGTTTTTAATCTGTAATCTCCCGCCAAAGAATTATTTTTGCTTGTGTACTCTTTGTTTAAAAAAAAAAAAGCACGTATATTTTTTTAATCAAAATTCACCAAAATTTCCCATTTTGAATCAGAAAGTCTACCGATTTAGTGGGAGTTCTCCTTAATCTCCCAACTATATACATATATAGACTGAAAATATATATAACATCTTCATGAACGAACATTGCACGTGAGACTTAATAGCGTCGCATGCAATTGGATCAAAATGGAATGTGGAGTTCTCTGTGGCGGAGTGGTTAGAGTGCCAGACTTTTTTCTAGGTCAAACTCCTAATCTGAAGGTCAGTGGTTTGATTTCCCCATGCCCCCACCTCTGCCGATTTGGATTTCACCGCTGTGTATAACTTACAGCATCATCAAAGGCCAGTTGCTTTCGTACCATGTCTATGTGGAGTGGGAGGTTAAACATCCCTTGGGTCGGTAAATGTGTAGGCTCTGGCTTTCGACAAACTGTCTAAGGGTGAAAACAAGTCTATTCAGACTTATCCATGATGAGCAGTATAAATCTTCAAGAAAAAATAGAGAAGCTTAAATTCGCAATTTAGGTGGAGAGGAGGGGGGGGGGGAGAGAAAGAGTACCAGTGAGCATGTATAACACAGATCCCATCACCGGAGTTTTCTGGGACACCTTGTGACACATGCGCTGGGGAAAACCCACAGGAACGCTGGGGTACAAGAAATCTTGTTTCTTTGTTTTTGTGTGTGTAAATATGGTTTATTCACTGATTAAATTCTTTTGTCAGCACAGTGTCACTGGTCTTCCAGCCATGTGACACTGCAGTTATTTACAAACTAATATTTCAGCAGCTAGTTCAAGTCAGCCGGAATAGGGTGAGAAGAGACTGGGGAGGGGGAGGGGGAGGTGTAGGTGAAGGGGTATGGGAAGGGGGGAGGGGGGAGGGGAGGGGGAGGGGAGGAGGAGGGGGAGGGGAGGAGGAGGGGGAGGAGAAGGGGGAGGAGAAGGGGGAGGAGGAGGGGGAGGTGCAGGTGAATGGGGTATGGGTAGGGGAGGGGGAGGAGGAGGAGTAGGGGAGGGGAAGGGGAGGTGGAGGGGGATGGGGAGGGGGAGGAGGAGGGATGAGGTAGGGGAGGGGTAGGGGTAGGTGTAGGTGTAGGGGCAGGGGTAAGGGTAGGGGAGGGGGTGAGGAGGGGAAGGAGGGAGGATGGGCACCAACTTGTGACAGTGCGCAAGCCAGTCGTTGTATTAGTACTTATGCCCTCAAAAGTTAGGTTTTTAATAACACTGTTAAAGGTCTGGTTGTCTCGTTTTAACATGAATATTCTCTATATCCTAATAAAATCATTGGCTGAGAAGTCCAATCTTGACTAACTGAGTTCAAACTTGCGCATTAAACAAAAGTAAAGTTTGTTTTATTTAACAACGCCTCTAGAGCACATTGATTTTTATCATCAGCTATTGGACGTTAAACATATGGTCATTCTGACATTTTTCTTTGTAGGAACCTGCTGTTGTCAGATAGGCTACTCTTTCCGATAAGCAGCAAGGGGTCTTTTATATGCACTTTCCCACAGACAGGACAACACATACCACAGTCTTCGATTAACCAGTTGTGGACCACTGGTTGGAATGGAAAATATCTCAAACTGCAAGTGGGTTCAGTTAGCAGGATCGATCAGATGACCCACACCTTCACAGGTGGACACTCTACTGCCTCAGCTATGTCCCGCTCCAATTGCATTCATTACACCACTCATAGGCCAGATTGATTGACTGATTGATGATGATTTAACACCATGTCGGCACCAAGGGTCATATTCATGGCAAAAAAGCTAGCGTTATCTATTCTGTCAGTCTTTTTAATCTCATTCACATGCCCACATTGAAGTTGTAGCTGATGCAATTTCGAAGTTCCTAAATTTGGGTCAAATGACAACAAGTTAACTCACAAAACAGTTAAAATTACAAGAAGTGGTTAAACCCAGTTGGTTTTACTAACATAGTAACAATAGAGTCCCCAAGACCCTTAGAAGTGCTTAGGAACTGTACAATTTGTATAGGCCATACCTTGGTAAAGAGGTATCACATGCTATTTACGTTACAAGACCATGAAAGCCATGTAGGGAGGGACCAGTGTAGGTGTTCCTCCACATGGCATGCACTACTCTGCGGTATTATTCAGCGTGGTTCACATGTATAATTCAATTCAATTCTTTATTACAGACTCAGGATTATGGTAGTTACATAATTTGGTCCATAGTAGGTAGATATAAAAATTAATGTGAATGGGATATAAGTAATAGTATGAATACTACCATACTAACCAATATCAAAATGTTGGGTCTACATACAGTAGTTTGTACCAATGCCTCCATATGGCAGACGTAAATCTGAGATCACTCTCTTCTTGTTTTACAAGTCCTTGTATTATAGCATTTTCTGACTTGTCAAGTCTAGTAATAAATTTGAATATTAGATTCCTGATAACAGCCTGGAAGGCTGGCACAATAATATTGGCAAACAGCTGACTAGCACTGTGATTCCTAGGTAGCCGGAGTAATAACCTCATAATGTCATTATATGCTACATTCAGTTTTCTAATGCTATACATTATATAGTTCCACCAAATCTGGGCAGTATACAAGGGAGTACAGAAAGTTCTAAATAAATGTACCTTCACATCAACTGTACACATATGAAATTTCCTGATACCTAGGTAGCTGGAGTAATAACCTCATAATGTCATTATATGCTACATTCAGTTTTCTAATGCTATACATTCTATAGTTCCACCAAATCTGGGCAGTATACAAGGGAGTACAGAAAGTTCTAAATAAATGTACCTTCACATCAACTGTACACATATGAAATTTTCTGATGACCATATTTCCCTGAGCATATAACTTGCAACACTGTCTATTAATATCCCTGTCATCTCTAAAGTCATCAGTCATAAAGTGTCCTAAGTACTTGACTTCAGTAGAGATAGACAGGGGAGCACCAATTAACATAACATCAGGAAAGACAGTATCCTTGTCATATTTTGATCGAATGATCATTACCATACTTTTAATATCATTGTATTTGATATCAGCTTCTATGCCATATTCAGAGCATATATTAAGTAGAATTTGCAATCCACTACTATATGGTGAGAATATTAGCAAGTCATCGGCATACATGAGATTATTTAGAAGTAATAATCCATGAATACATCCAGTTTTACACTGATTTAACCTTTTCGACAAGTCATCCATATAAATAGTAAATAAATAGGGGGACAATATCCCTCCCTGACTTACACCATTACTGACTTTGAAGGGTTCTAACATGGCATCACCCCACCTGACTACCATTGATTGGTGCGAATACCAAAAATTGTATAGTTAATTAGTGAATTACTACATCCATAACTTACCAAATTTGAGCTAACTTTGATGAACGATGGCAAAGAAAAGTAAGTGTTATCTCAAATTCTCTTTAAAACAAATGAATTTGTTTTAAATTTAGAAGAAATTAAACAAACCTGCACATGAAGAAGGTGAGAATTCCCGAGATGGAAGTGAGAGCACCTAGCAGAAAAATCAGGATGATCACAGCATAGGGCGGCAGCAAGATGTTTGAATCCGGCATAATCAGGACAGCCGTTCTGAAAGAGACAACATTGACATTGTTATTTGATACGTGGCGAGGGAGGAGAGGAAGGCAGGAGTTGGAATAAACACACTTTATTCAATATAGGAGTGCATATGAGAATAAGAGAAAGTGTGTGAGAGTCAATATAACAGTCAATGAATGGATATAATATAACAGTCAATCAGCGGATATAATCTTAAGGTATAAGAGGTAAATGTCAATATAACGAATGGATAAGTAATAATAGATATATACACAGTGTCAGTGGCTAGAGTTCAGGGAGCGAGTGTCAATTGTCATGGGAAGGGAGGCGCCCCGAAGAGCCCTCCACCAATACGGAGGCGAGGGCCCGAGGCGGCGAGGTGGGGGATGTAGGCGTGGACTGCATCCGAGGTCCAGGTCCCCTGGGCCATTATGTCAGCGAGGGGGACTCCCACCCTCTGGCAAGCCTGGGCCGCACCCCGGCGGAGGCTGTGGAGGGTGTAGCCGTCCGGGGCGGGCACTCCGAGGGCCTTTAGGGAGCCTCGGAGGATGGAGGTCAGGGTCCGCGGGTCGAGTGGGTGGCCAGAGGGCAGGATGAAGGCCGGGTCAACATCGGCGGCAGGGACGAGGGCCACCGAGGCCGCCCAGGCGGCAACAGGGCACAAGGCTCGGCTAGGCGGGGATGAAGAGGGCGACCGCCCCTGAGGGAAGGGAGATGGTCTTTGATGTCCGGAGGGTCACTCGGAGACCCCCGGGGGCGGGCGCGACATCGCCTCGGGTGATGGTGTGAGGGCCGCCCCAGACCTCGGGGCCCGGGGAGAGGAGGCTGGATTGCCGGAGCATCCCGTAATACCCGAGGAGGAGGGCGGCCCGAGGGACGACACCCGAGGGGCCGCCGCTGGCAGGATGGAGTCAAGGGCGGGGCAGGGCGGGTGACGTGGTCTACATACAGTAGTTTGTACCAATGCCTCCATATGGCAGACGTAAATCTGAGATCACTCTCTTCTTGTTTTACAAGTCCCTGTATTATAGCATTTTCTGACTTGTCAAGTCTAGTAATAAATTTGAATATTAGATTCCTGATAACAGCCTGGAAGGCTGGCACAATAATATTGGCAAACAGCTGACTAGCACTGTGATACCTAGGTAGCCGGAGTAATAACCTCATAATGTCATTATATGCTACATTCAGTTTTCTAATGCTATACATTATATAGTTCCACCAAATCTGGGCAGTATACAAGGGAGTACAGAAAGTTCTAAATAAATGTACCTTCACATCAACTGTACACATATGAAATTTTCTGATGACCATATTTCCCTGAGCATATAACTTGCAACACTGTCTATTAATATCCCTGTCATCTCTAAAGTCATCAGTCATAAAGTGTCCTAAGTACTTGACTTCAGTAGAGATAGACAGGGGAGCACCAATTAACATAAAATCAGGAAAGACAGTATCCTTGTCATATTTTGATCGAATGATCATTACCATACTTTTAATAGCATTGTATTTGATATCAGCTTCTATGCCATATTCAGAGCATATATTAAGTAGAATTTGCAATCCACTACTATATGGTGAGAATATTAGCAAGTCATCGGCATACATGAGATTATTTAGAAGTAATAATCCATGAATACATCCAGTTTTACACTGATTTAACCTTTTCGACAAGTCATCCATATAAATAGTAAATAAATAGGGGGACAATATCCCTCCCTGACTTACACCATTACTGACTTTGAAGGGTTCTAACATGGCATCACCCCACCTGACTACCATTGATTGGTGCGAATACCAAAAATTGTATAGTTAATTAGTGAATTACTACATCCATAACTTACCAAATTTGAGCTAACTTTGATGAACGATGGCAAAGAAAAGTAAGTGTTATCTCAAATTCTCTTTAAAACAAATGAATTTGTTTTAAATTTAGAAGAAATTAAACAAACCTGCACATGAAGAAGGTGAGAATTCCCGAGATGGAAGTGAGAGCACCTAGCAGAAAAATCAGGATGATCACAGCATAGGGCGGCAGCAAGATGTTTGAATCCGGCATAATCAGGACAGCCGTTCTGAAAGAGACAACATTGACATTGTTATTTGATACGTGGCGAGGGAGGAGAGGAAGGCAGGAGTTGGAATAAACACACTTTATTCAATATAGGAGTGCATATGAGAATAAGAGAAAGTGTGTGAGAGTCAATATAACAGTCAATGAATGGATATAATATAACAGTCAATCAGCGGATATAATCTTAAGGTATAAGAGGTAAATGTCAATATAACGAATGGATAAGTAATAATAGATATATACACAGTGTCAGTGGCTAGAGTTCAGGGAGCGAGTGTCAATTGTCATGGGAAGGGAGGCGCCCCGAAGAGCCCTCCACCAATACGGAGGCGAGGGCCCGAGGCGGCGAGGTGGGGGATGTAGGCGTGGACTGCATCCGAGGTCCAGGTCCCCTGGGCCATTATGTCAGCGAGGGGGACTCCCGCCCTCTGGCAAGCCTGGGCCGCACCCCGGCGGAGGCTGTGGAGGGTGTAGCCGTCCGGGGCGGGCACTCCGAGGGCCTTTAGGGAGCCTCGGAGGATGGAGGTCAGGGTCCGCGGGTCGAGTGGGTGGCCAGAGGGCAGGATGAAGGCCGGGTCAACATCGGCGGCAGGGACGAGGGCCACCGAGGCCGCCCAGGCGGCAACAGGGCACAAGGCTCGGCTAGGCGGGGATGAAGAGGGAAGGGAGATGGTCTTTGATGTCCGGAGGGTCACTCGGAGACCCCCTGGGGCGGGCGCGACATCGCCTCGGGTGATGGTGTGAGGGCCGCCCCAGACCTCGGGGCCCGGGGAGAGGAGGCTGGATTGCCGGAGCATCCCGTAATACCCGAGGAGGAGGGCGGCCCAAGGGACGACACCCGAGGGACCGCCGCTGGCAGGATGGAGTCAAGGGCGGGGCAGGGCGGGTGACGTGGGCGGACGCCCGCTGGCCCCCACGGGAGATGTCTCGCGCGAGGTGAAGGCGGGGGGATCGCCCCCGGCGGCCTCGACCCAGGAGCGTGCCCCGGACATGGCGTTGCGCACGGAGGCGGGCGCGATGGCGCGGGCGTAGAGCAAGGCGGCGTAGGCAGCGACGTCGAAAGGCATCGGGGCGAGGGGATCATAGTGATGGCCTGAGGTGAACTCCATGTAGCCCTGCGCCTGCTGGCGGCGGTTTCGCTAGGTGGATGGGGCGAGGGAGGCGAGGCGCAGTCCATCGACGGCGGCGACTTCGGCGTCGGAGTAACCTGGAGTTACAGGCCGGGATGGTAGGGGAAGTCATCGTGGTCAGGGTATGTGTAGGTTAGCCCGAGGTGGGTGACCTCGTCTCGGGCAATACCCGCCCATCTTCTGGGGAGATGGGCACGGCTGAGGGCATCTGCGAGGACGAGGTCGGCCCCAGGCTTATGAAGGATGGTGAGCTCAAAGCAGCCCTCGGCAGCGAGGAGCCAGAGCTCCCTGGCGCAAGTCCCGAGGGTGGGGTCACGGGCCCGTCCCGAGTTGAGGGAGGCGGAGGAGGCCATGTTGTCGGTGTTGATGACAACGTTGGCCGCCGCGATGTCAGCCGGGAGGAGGGCGCAGAGCGCCACCACGAGGTTGACCACCTCCAGCTCGTGGATGGTGGGGAAGCGAGCCCGGAAGCCCTCGGAGTACCCTCGGGCGTAGCAGTGGGAGGAGTAGGCTCCTGCGCCGGTGAGGCAGGAGTCACACTCGATGACGATCCTCCGGGCCCCGGGGGCGCGGAGAAGGTGGAGGCCGTTGGAGGCGTGACCATATGCCGCGAATCACCTCAGGTGACGGAGGGCGTCGTCCCCGAAGGTGATGGTGGTGAAACCGTAGCAGCTGTGCAGGGCCGTGAGGAGGCGCACCATGAACTTCCTCGCGGGGAGGACGCAGCTGCCAACGTGGTTAAGCCTGCCGAGGATGCTCTGTAACTCCTGGCGCCCGAGGGTCGGCCGGGCGACTCGGGCCTCGCAGTCGGCGACGAGCTCCTCCACCTTGTCGGGGGTGATGCGGATCGTCATGGCCTCGCTATCAATAGCGAAGCCCAGTCAGGTGACCCACACCGCCGGAGGGTGGCACTTCCCTGAGGCGACCTCCAGGCCCAGGGCGGTGATGAGGGCGGTGGCGGTGATGAGGGTGATGAGGGCGACTCATGGGGACTTCATAGTGCTGCCCCACTGGGAAATCAAGCCACTGGCACCATTGCCTGATATCCCACTCAGTCACATTATCCTGACACTGAGCTAACCAGTTCTTGCCCTATCCTATTAATGCTGAGTGCTAGGTTAGGAAGCGACAAGTATCAATTTTAAAGTCATCAGTTTGACTCTAGGTTTTGCTGTATACACCAATTATATATCGACTTTTATTTTGAAAGTCAATCAACAATAAATACTAGGCTATACAATGTCTGCATCTATTTTGAAAAAAAGTTCAAGCATGTTTATTCCTGTGACATATTTCTTTGGAGGAAATCCACTGCAGCCCCATAGGCTACTCTTTTCGATAAGCACAAGGGGTCTTTTATATGCACTTTTCCACAGAAAGGACACCACATATCACAGCCTTTGATGAACCAGTTGTGGACCACTGGTTGGAACGGAAAATAGCCCAAACTGCAAATGTGTCCACTGAGCAGGATTTAGCAAAAGTGACTTTACCGATATATAGATGGGATGAAGGGAATGGTTATAATAATAATAACAACAACGTTTATTTTTTGGGGTTTTGCATTCTGACCACACCTAAGGCGATATCAGGATAGGTATCGACTTGTGCCAGTGCGCACATAATCCGATATCCCACTCAGTGACATTATCCTGACCCTGAGCTAACCAGTCCTTGCCCTATCCTATTAATGCTGAACGCTAGCCTAGGTACCGACAAGTATACAATTTGTAAGTCATTGGTATGACCAGAGAGCGTGTATAAACAGATGAGAGGCACAACTCTCATACTAGACCGTGTAACACCTGCCGACTGTGGCGCTCCAAGTGGTGGTTGTTGAACAAATGGGCTAACTCAAGGCATTGTCAATGGCAGTGAGCAATCTTCATACAGAAAACGTTAAATATCTCTAAAACTACAACACCTAGAAACAAACTGATTGGAATACACATAGAAAACATGTTTACCAACAAGATTATATTAAATTGATATGGTTAGGGTTCTGGATTTCTATTAATTTTGAATAAAACTGACGTTTTTCACTACGCGTACGGCAAACTCAAGGCATTGTCAATGGTCGTGTGCAATCTTCCTACAGAAAACGTTAAATATCTCTAAAACTACAACACCTAGAAACAAACTGATTGGAATACACATAGAAAACATGTTTACCAACAAGATTATATTAAATTGATATGGTTAGGGTTCTGGATTTCTATTAATTTTGAATAAAACTGACGTTTTTCACTACGCGTACGGCAAACTCAAGGCATTGTCAATGGTCGTGTGCAATCTTCCTACAGAAAACGTTAAATATCTCTAAAACTACACCAAATAGAAACAAGCCGCTTAGTATACATATAGAAAACATGTTTACCAACAAGATTATATTGAATTTATAAGGTTAGGGTTCTGGATTTCTATTAATCTTTTAAGAAAATTAATGTTTTGCACTGAGCATACCGGCAAACTCAAGGCTTGTTCAACAATAACCGCCAGGATCGCCACTGTAGCCTATGTTACCGATTTTCGCGGGAGTTGTCCCTCTCATCTGTTTATATACATGCTCTCTGGTATGACTCGGCCGGGTTTCAAACCATCGACCTTTTGAACTGGAAGCCTATGCTCTTATCGATTCGGCCACCATATAATAATAAGAAGAATCAGGGATGAAAGTAGATACAAGATTCACCCGGTACTTGTAGTACACGGGTGAACTGAGTTGTAGTACACATGAAGTAGAAACTGTGGTTCCAGGATCAAATGGCTACATATATTGGCACAGATTTGGTGAAATGGGAGAGAATAAAAAAATCCAAGATGGCGGCCATAGAATGCTGTCGATTTCAATTTTAAATCGTATTAAACTAGCTATTTTATTATATTTTTCAACTCAAAGGTAGCGGGTAAATATGAAGACATCTACAAATAATAAATGTTGCTTCTTAGATTGTGAAATTAGGCTCTCACTTCATTAACACGCTTTTTCGACCGTTTTTCTATAGGGTTGGTATTCACCCGTGTACTGCAAGTACCGGGTGAATCCTTTATCTCGGATGAAAGCAGTGTTGGAGGAAAAAAACTGAAATCAGTGATTGGTCATTTCTAATGACAGTAAGATGGGTCATAATACAGTCACAAAAATAACAGCAGAATGTTCTCCAAGCAGAGTGTAATGATTGGTTACAAACACAATGTTTGGAGAGTAGAGTATGGAACCTGACTTCCAAGAATTTTCCGCGTTTCACTGCCAATGCCCTATGGGAGAATATTTGCATTGTTTGTTTGTGTGTGTGCAGAAATCCATTCCTTACTTTTGTTTATTTGTTTTGGTTTTACGTCCTAGCAACATCTAAGGTCGTATCAGGACCGGTCCAGCCTTTGTATAGGAGATTCTAACCGAGTAATTTGTCATTTATCTCTGGCATTTTCTGACAGTTAATCGGCCATAATCTGAATTTGTGAAAATCAGCGAAATTGCAGAGATCTTTCAACGATTCGACAATAATATACCGTCGGCGATAAATAATAATGTAATATAACATAATTAAGGACCCCCTCTGTCCGTTTACGTTTGTTTATTTTGTTTTACGTCCTAGCAACATTTAAGGTCATGTAGGACGGGTAGCGACTTGTGACTGCGCACTCATGGCGACTTTATAGTGCTACCCCACTGGGATACCAGGCCGCCAGACCCATGAGCTGATATCCCACTCAGTCACATTATCCTGATACTGAGCCAACCAGTCCTTGCCCTATGCTAATAATGCCGAGTGCCAGGCTAGGAAGCAGCAATTATCAATTTTTAAGTCATTGGTGAGACTCGACCAGGGTTTGAACCCACGACCCCACGATCTACCAACACGGAAGACGGACGCTCTAATAATACCGACCCCTCCACAGATCGACCACTCCCCTATATCGATCGCTTTATTTGGGTCCCAACAATACCATTGTAAGGATATTCTAACTCTCTAAACCGACTACCTCCCTAAATGGACCACTTAAAGTTGGTCCAATAGTCGGTCTATTTAGAAAGGTTTTACTGTATTTGGAATCTTAGCTTTAGCCGCTGGGCCCTGGCGGCCAGGGTAACACCTGGGCCGAGACTAAATTAAAAGGAGAAATATGTTGTATAACCCTATAGTATAGACTATACTCTCACCACACAAACCTGGTCTCGCCTGTTACTAACTTGGCCATGTTCAGGGTATGCCTCCGAGTCATCTCGGAAAAATTCCTGACGTCACGCTAGTCTGAACAGCAAAAGCAGTAGGTTGCCTCGAAAATGGCCACCACCATAGGGGGCAGCCATTTGCAATGGAAAAGAAGAGCTCTGATTGGCTGAAACCACTGAATGCGGCAGCCATTTTCAAGGCACTTGTTGTCTCCTGTCTGAAAAGCGAGACATCTCCGAGACGACTCAGAGGCGTACCCTGAACAGAAATAAGCCAAAAGGTGTCTCCGAGTTATCTCGGAGGCGTACCATGAACGCAGCCCAGCTGTCTGGTATAAAAGCAGACTTCAACTATCTACCACACTTGCTATCCGGACCGCACTTCGTCCACACCTCTCTCTATCTCCTTTCTGCTGGCCATGCTCCTCATTGATATTTTCTGAAAAGAGTTCAGGAGGGGGAGCTTGCCAGCATTTCACTTTCTACTCTTACTCTGTCCGTGACTTTGGCTTGCCGGCTGGTCACCAGAGAGCAAATAGACACGGTCCTTTGACTCAACTCTCATTTCTCTTTCCTATACTCTACCCTTTCTTTATTTTCTCCCAGGCTTACTTCTCCCCCTGATCAAAGGAGTTGTTTGCTTGGGTGGGGCCCTTTACCTTATCGTTTATCTCGCTTTGTTCTCGTTGCTGGAACCGCTGCACCCATCTTTACCCATCCCTTCCTCGGAAACCCTTGCTGCTGTCTGCTGGATACAAGTTCTGTGCTACCGCCGGAACGGAGTGAGTTTGGACCGCTCCAACGACTCGTAGTTTAATCGTTGTAAAGACAACCCCCAGCTTCTACAACCGTCCCACCAGAAGATTATTCAACCAAAGATTGGGCCGATTTATCGGTGCCTCTCTGTAATGCTGCAGTTCTGCAGCCAGTAACCGTCATAAGGTTACAAACACCCAAGAAGTCAAGTCAAGTCCTTGTCAACACTCCACAGTTACACGCGAATGTCACATTTCTAAGACGGTCCTTGCGACGTATACCCCCGCCGCCCCCCCCCCCCCCCACCACAATCACACATGATGGCCCTAAGACTAAGTTTCGCCTGGTCTGTCGGAATCTCTGGACCCATTTTAAATGACAAAACATCGTCGTTAGAGATCCAAAAGTTCACCTACCTCTAGAGACAGTATTCGCACACATCGGACGTCGTTGTTTAATCATGGTAAGCCCTCTGAGGACAACGCAGCCGAAGATTAAATCTCAGTATTGGTTTATGTTGTGGTCTCCGTGCCCTATGTCGTCTGTGTGTGGCGGCCTCGTTCTGGTTCAAACCGCTAGGTGACGTCACGGCGTGTCGCCAGGGGGTGGCCGGGTTCCAGCAGGCACCCACCCATATATTTACATAATACACACATACACTTACACAACACACACACACACATATTCATAATAAGACACGTGCAAACACTCACTATGTATACACCTCATACGCTGTTCACATTCTGGTGTTGATCGTCACACTGTTTGTCGATCTATATCGGGGTGGATGCTTAGTACTACTACTAGTACTAGTAGCCTACTAGTAGTAGGCTTATAATTTGTTTGTTTATTGGAACTTTACATCTAAAGGGGCTGTCACACTATGAGTATAGTATGACGTGTGGCCTCAGCGTATGCCGACGTATGTGATTTTCGACCAACACCCCGGCGTACGTCGTCATACATTGTGTGTACGTTGGGCATACATCAGGTATGCTTAGGATACGGCGTCATAGGTAGTCTTATGTCACCGTGCGTCGAGGCGCTAAAAATGTTTGAGCGTGTTCAAAATTGTCAACGTATGTCAACGTATGCCTCATACGCTACGTGTACGTTAGGAGCACTTAGGGGTATGTTGGGACATGTTAGCCATACGTTCAGCCTGTTGGGAACATGCAGTCCGCGTACAGCCAATGGATGCATAACGTACTCCTAACATACTTCGAATGTAAGGCTGCTGTATCTCCAGCGTACTTAAAGTATACGCCATACTTCTAGCGATGAAGTAACGTACGTAACATTGGTCAGCGTACCGTGAGCTTTGTAGTGGTGAAGGGATGAAGGATGGGGCCAAAGGAATAACTGTGGGGCCCTGATTTTGTCTGGTGAGCTTAACTCCTAGTCTTTTACTTTTACTCAGCTTGGATCATCATCAATGCCGTTATTTGAAATGTCATCTCTGGCGTTCTCTGTGGCGGAGTGGTTTGACTTTTTTCTCGGTCAGACTCCTAATCTGAGGGTCGGCGGTTCGATTCCCCGTGCCCCCAGCTCTGCCAATTTGGATTTCCACCGATGTGTATAACTTACAGCGTCATCAAAGGCCGGTTGCTCTCATACCATGTCTATGTGGTGTGGGAGGTTAAAAATCCCTTGGGTCGGTAAAAGTGTAGGCTCGGGCTTTCTATCGACCAGCAGTGGAATGAGGAAGACCAGTCGTCTATGACTGAAATTTCCCCTGCTTAAACAACTAATGGACCCCCCCCCCCCCAAAAGGCGAAACATACAAAGACAAAAGACATTTCAGACTTTTACTACATTAATTAGGCCAACTTGTACTAAATCCACCTATTTATAGAAAAACCACTCTCAGAACATTCAATAATACTTTTCAACAACATCAGCACCTCAACAAGAACCAGACGCAATATTGCATATATATATATATATATATATATATATATATATATATATATATATATATATATATATAAATGTAATTCTAAGGGAAACAACACGATATTTATGAACACCTTCTAACATCAACAGCTCAACAAAAACACAAATCAATATATGTATACACAGGATTTACACTTGAAGGAAGTCAACATTCCAAGGGTTTTCAAGCAGTTTCCAGGTCAACTTACCTAAAGGTAACAAACTTTCTTTTCCAAAATGGTAACGCTATGACTTGAATCTTATGGCCGAGTGATTCTCACACTGTAAGATATCTATATATAGATTAGTTAGACGAATCTTACCTGGGTATAGATGATGGATAACTGTTGTTTTACCGAGGTATAAGCCTCGGATAGACGTGGGCTAGGGAGAGGTAAGCACATCCGGTCCAGCAATCTTTACCTACTTAATCAGGATAAATGAAACAAATAATCTAAAAGTACATCAATGGTGACAATGGTACTAAACTTCGAAGTTTTCTTGGTATAAGCAAACGAATAGACGTGGAAGGGTGTGGCGGGAGGGCCCTAGCCCACGTCTATCCGAGGCTTATACCTCGGTAAAACAACAGTTATCCATTCATCTATCACACCAGCGATCCCAAGATCTTCTTCCTACATACTCTGAACTTCTTATTAATAGTCCTTCTTCACTCAAGTTTTGTGGCTGTGGGTTACCACTCAACTATTGTCCCGAAGTAGTGTTCTCCCTAGACCCCGCTATCGCACCCGCCGTAACCATCCATGAGTAGCTAGCACCCTATCCACCCCCCAGCTGTATCTGTGGCTCCTTCTCGCCCTGCTCTCTACCTCCGCCCACCCCCCCCAATGCCTGCGCACTATCTCGCCTCAATCTCCTCATCTCTAGCGGCTGCTATACTCCACTCTGTACACTTTCTCATCCTCAATCTCGCACAATACAAAATAACATTTTTGGTGAAATCGAAGTGTATTCTCACCTAATGCTGATCTAGTCTTGTAGCAGCTGTCGGGCTAGTGTGCTCGACTTTTCCAATCGTTTGTTGTAGTGGGTAGCAAACGATCGTGCTGTTTTCCATCCTGCATGGGCCAGGATCCGCTTGACAGAGATGGAAAGCAGTCGCGCCTTAGACGCCATAGCACCTCTTGTTGAGTGTGAGGCATATTTGTCCGTGTCAACGCCTGCCAATTTCAACATACTAATTGTCCATCTCGCTAGAGTATCTCGCGAAATGCCCTTGTGTGGCTTAATAAAGCTCACTAACAACTGTCTTGAAGTTCTCAAGTCCTTGGTCTTGGATATATAGGCCCTAATGGCTGATACAACACAAAGTTTTGGGTCTTCTTTGAAACTACTTACAGTAATAGTAGACAAAGGGTCACCTAATCTGTTAGATTTTAACAGCTTTGACAAATCAAATGTGGCCTCATTTCTATCTATCTCTAGGCCATCTAGTGATAGGGCAACAATAGTTTGTCCCCTATGTCCTGTTACTAATAATAAGAGCAACGCTACCTTAAACCCTAATTGTTTGAGATCTAAATGCCTATTATGAGGCCACTGTCTTAGCAAATCAAACACTACCGAAACATCCCAGAAGCGACGGTACTTCGGTTTGGGTGGGTTTCGTTGATAAATCGATCTTACAATCCAATGAATAACATGGTGTTTACCAAATGTCTCATTATTTATCCGTGGAAGGATGACGGATAAAGCACAGCGAGCAGCATTAATAGATCCAAACCCTAAGCCTTCGTCCTCTAACCCTCGGAGAAAATTACCAACTTGGGAAATAGTAGGATTCATGGGTTTGACTTTCTTAATTAAACAATAAACACCCCACTTTTTCAAATATGTGGTATACATTTTAACTGTACCTTTACGCCAAGCATCTGCGACAAGTCTTTGTTGTGTAATTTTATCTAAACCGAATTGTTCTAAGTATTTATTTAAAAAAGGAATGCCAACAACGGTGTTGTGGACACGTCCCCTCTTTGTTTTAGAGGGCCTTGGTGTGTCAGATTGCCTGGTGATCTTCGGAATCGGAGGCAATCTTTGGCGGCTGCCTGTATGCCCGGTAGCCATGGTTGCGTGTCCCAGTTGGGAACGATTAATATTGCGTGTGCTTTGTCCATCTTTATCTTTCGGCTTACCCGGCTGATCAGGCTGAATGGGGGGAAGATATAATAAAATGTATTCTCCCATGTGATAGAAAAAGCATCTATATGCCAGGCATCAGGTTCTGGATGCCATGACACATATTTGTCAATTTTACAATTGTTTCGTGAAGCAAACAAGTCAACTTCAGGTTGGCCCCACTTTTGGCACACTGTGGTGAAAATGTCTGGATTAAGGGACCATTCCAAATGGTCATGAAAATGTCGACTTTTATGATCTGCTAAGGTATTTTGCGTTCCGGGAATATATGCTACTGTTAGCCAAACTTTATTCATTTGGGCCCATTCCAAATTTTTCTAGCCATCGCATTACATGGCCTGGACTTTGTCCCACCCATGTTTCGTACATATGCCATTGCCGTTGTATTATCCGTTAAAATACGGATGTGTTTACGTGGTACCTTAACTAAACTAGCAAGGCCTAAATAAATAGCTCGTAGCTCTAAAACATTAATGTGATCTGCATTTTCTTCTTTCAACCAACGTCCCCCTGTTGCTATGGAATCGCAATGTGCCCCCCACCCTTCTAATGAAGCATCAGTAGTCACTACTGTGTTGGGTTCATTCATCCGTATAGGATTGGGGGAATTTTGAATATTATTAAACCACCAGTTAATGTCTTTCATTCCATCTTCTGAAATAAACATTTTCCTTTCAAAATTGCCTTTAGTACGAGCCAACCCTAAGTTCTTATCTATTTCTAAAGATTTTATGTGGGCTTTACCATATAGAATAGCGGGGCGTAAGCAATAAGTATGCCAACTAGCACCGCGACCTGTCTTATCTTTGGCCTACTTAAGGCGACCAAGTGAGACGCCGTATCGTGAAACTTAGTCAGCTTGTTATCGGGGAGTGAAACAGTCATACAGCGTGTGTTAATAATAAAGCCTAAACATTTGAGTTCAGTTGTGGGGGCAAAAACTGACTTGTTATAATTCAAATAAAACCCTAATGTTGTCAGAAGGGAACATAAATCGTCAACAGCGTGTTGACACTCATCAAAAGATTGTGAAACAATGAAAGAATCATCAATGTAAGGGAACATAGTATGACCCTTATTTGCCATGACCGAAAAAAACGGTTTCAATAATTTAGTAAACAAGCGTGGAGCGCATGCTAAGCCATTTGGCATACATGTAAATTGAAATAGTCTATCTTCCCAAATAAATCTTAAGAATTTGCGGTGTCCTTCAAATATCGGGACAGTATAATATGCATCTTGTAAATCAACACTAGCCATCAAAGCATTCTCTGTAACCAAGTCTCTGGCAGTGTCCAGGGAAAACATTTTGAAATGTTGATATTCTACGAGTACGTTCAACTTAGTTAAATCTAAAATCATGCGAATATCGCCATTTGGCTTTGGCCTTGAAAATATATTAGAGATAAATTCTCCTGGGGTGTGAGGCACCTCTTCAATGATACCTTTAGATTCAAAAAGTGCAACTTGTTCTGATAATGCTTGTTTCTCCAAGTCATTAAATCTATATGGGAAAGGTACCCGTTGTTGTAACGGGATTTCAGTAAATGGAACAATACTCAATCCGGTAACAATATCTAAAATGTTAACGTCAGTAGTGATTTCGTACCAAGAAGAAATACAATTAAATATGTTCCCCGCACAAAATTCGCTTACATCTGTTTGTGTAGATTCTGCCACCAACATAGGAAGTTGGGTTTGTGTAGCAATGTCTATTTGTTGCCTGGGCGTGGGAAGGATTGTTTCGGGGCAAACTCCTTCCTGAACGGGTGGTTGCCGTCATTCCAACCTTGCCTGTCTCCCCGACCTCTGCCTCTGGGCTGAAAGCCGTAGGACGGGCCGGACCTGCCAGCTCTGCCTCCTCGGCGAGAACGAAAATCCCCTCGGGGGCGACGAAATCTTGACGAGTCGGCTTTCTTGGCCGGCTCAAGGTTACAACCACTCTTGGCTTCCGTCTCGACCTCCTTGAAGAGGTATGGAAGTTGGCCACCAAACATTTTACCTTTATCCAAAGGTTTGCCCTTGATGGGTTTGGGCGGCAAAAAGAGAGTATACTCCTTGCCATCATTGTCCATGACCTTCTTAGATCTGGCTACTTCCTTCCCAGCTTGTGTGGTGACCGCTTTGAACACGTTTTCGTATCTACGGTAGCTCAAGAAGTTACTGGCAGCTGTGAGGAGGGCCACGCCCTTATCCATGCCTCTGGCCAGTGAGGAGAACTTGTTCTCAGTTTGCATCGGGTTAGCTACCGGAACGACTGAGGCGAGGACCCCTAAGACCGCTTTGTGAACGGTAAACAGAGCAGTCTCGAAGCGCTTCTTCTCCTCATTCAGATGGATCCCAGCGTCCATCTCTTTCACTACACTATCCGGGATACCCTTTATCCCAGAAATTTGCTCAGTGATTTTGTTGATCACCTCAGCTGGCTTAAAGGTGTTAAAATGTCCCTTTATAGTCTCGCGCATCATAGTCGTTGTTCTGACTTTCTTTCCCTTTTGGATCGGGCAGCGCTTCCGAATCTTGCCTCCCAGGTTGGCATAAAGGCCAGCCCTTTCCGTGTCTGAGTCCGACTCAGTAGTTGACGAGTCGGACGATGAATCAGAAGAAGAATCTTTCTTCTTCTTCTTCTTACTTTTCTTCTTTGGCTTCTTCACTTTCGTGCCCTTGGTGGCTTTGGTGTAATCATCACCAGAGGAGTTAGCCGGTCGTTTCCGCTTTTTGGCCTTAGGGCGCGGGGGCTCAGGTGCCGAATCCGTCTCTTCGAAATCAGAGACATCCTGCCAGTCTGAGTCAGCTGGCGGGAATTGTTGGTCCTTGCTGTGGAGCTCTTTCATCTTTTGCTCCACTAGCCTATTGACCTGTAAGGTCAAATCGCCTGGGAACACCTCGTCATCCTCACTCTCTCTATCTGAGAGCACATGTGCCCCCTGTAGTGGGGACGGCGGAGCTGTCCGATCCGGTGACGTATCGTAGCCGGTAGGCACGCGTCCCTCCGCAGCGGCGGGCGGCGGTTTGTTTCGCTTCGTAGCCATCGGTAGTCTGTAACCAAAAAGGAAACTTAGTAACCGGAATCAACTCAACTGAACACCAAAGTGACGCCAGGGAACCTGGGTTGAGGATCTTATTGGTAAAGAGTAACGTATTTACACCGTTCTCAATACAGGCGTGGTAAGCTAAGTTTTCCGTAGGTTTTTGGGTATCGAAACCAACCGTACGTGGGGTAGGCTTCTAGAACCTCCCATCTCTCTGTCGCGTACACTTCTCCCACCCGCGGCTACTGCGCCAGCAAGTGAGAGAAAATGCTACAAAACTCGGAGAAACGCCTCATCAAAAGGGGAGTCTATAAAAGAAACCCAGGATCATCCCCAACAACACCCTCTATTAGGGTCCGAAGGAATCTCCACAGGAGATGTGACGGTGTCAACATCTCTACCCGTACAAAGCGGGTTTAATCGAACCACAGAACCAAGACAAAGGAATCCTTTGTTCAATCCGATTCAATTTTAAAAATGCTAATCTTGTCCAAACTGGACGTACGAAAGTTCTGAACTTTCCAATCTAGATGCGATAGTGCATCATAAACAAGCTTAACCAAAATAATCACGATTACTTACAGTTATTAGCTTTTTGTAGATAAATCCAACTGGAGCAACTCACGAGCGTCCTCCGGTCGTGAGTTTTTTATGCTAATTGCTGCACCGGATGTGCTTACCTCTCCCTAGATACAAGATTCACCCCGTACTGCTGCAGTAGCCACAGGAGGGGTGCATACCAGCCCTATGTAAAAGCTGGCGAAAAAACGGGTCGAAGAATTGAGAGCCTAATTTAACAATCTAACAAGCAACAGTTCTTCTTTATGTATGTTTTATTATTTACCCGCTACTTTTGGGTTGAAAAATATAATATAATATCTAGTTTAATAAGATTTAAAAGTGAAATCGACGGCGTTCTGCGGCCGCCATCTTGTCTTTTTTGCAGTCTCTCCGATTTCACCAACTCTGTGCCTATATGCATAACATGGGTAGCCATTTGATACTGGGGCTACATACTGGAGCCTCACTTTCATATTAATGCCATTTTCCCCCGTATTTATATAAGGCTGGTCTTCACCCGTGTACTACAACGGGTGAATCTTTTATCTAACCTCTCCCTAGCCTGAGGCTAGCCTGAGGCTGTATACCGAGATAAAATATATATTAGCTAAACTACCATATATATATAAATTTAACCCAACATGTTAGTTGTTTAAATTTTATTTGACATAAAATTATCTTTTTCAAGGGTTTTTTTCCCAGTCGCAAGATGATTTTCAAGGGCATTCAAACACTTTTATTTTCCAGGCCCGTAAAAACACCTACAATAGGTAAACAACATAATACATAGCAAAACTTTCCAAAAAAAAAACATCGGCACATTTGGAAACAAATCAATTTTTTCTTGACGCATTCAGAGCTGATTGGAGAAGAATTTGATGACAACTCCTTCTCCCGGATGCAACGTCACATTCTCAAATAGCACGACACTGTTTTCACTCAGCGCAGACGACATCTGGGTACAGAATACGGCGACTCCCTGCTCCGGGATGGACACGTTGCGTGGCGGGAAACCGTCACCGGAAGTCAGACGGTAGTTGTCACGTGACACCTCCCCGCCTACGTTTATGGCCACCAGATAGGCGGGATGGTCGTGACGCAGACGACTGGTGCGCACGAAGGAAAATATGTCCTCGTTCACGAGTGCGAATTCGAAACTTCCCGACGAAAAGGCGGGTAGTTTTCTCAGGGCGACCAGTTTTCGGAAGAGCTGCAGTGAGGAATGACCACTAGGGTCGTGGCTTTGGACCTTGAGGAAAGGAAGAGTCGAGAGCAAGACAAGGATTGTTTGAATTTAATTGTGCACACAATTTTATGCTCTCTTACCCCCTCCTCTGAAGCCACCCACATCAAATCTAAATTCCAACATGAGTGGGATGAAAAGATCAATAAACTGCAAGAAATTGAACCATCTGTGGGAAAAACCACCACAGACTCATAATTTTCATATGGGAGGTTGTTGGGATCAAGTGGTCCTTAGCCACTGCCATATTGGTCACTCGTGGCTCACACATGCTTTTCTGCTCAAGAGGGACCCTCCCCCTGAATGTATTGGGTATCAGGGCCCACTGACACCCAAACACATTTGATTAAGTTGTGTAGATTTTTTGGCCCTGCGCCAACAATTTTACACTACAGGCAGCATGCATGACCTTTTCACTAAAGTAAAAAAAGAAAGTCTTTTAGCCTTTTTGAGGGCAGCTGGTCTGTATCACCTCATATAGTCTATTAAACCCATTTGATCAATTAATTACCTTTAACTTTTAACTAGAATTTAATTTCTCTCAGCCACAAATTATATAACTGTGAGCTTTTTAAATTCACAGTGTCTATTGACACGTACTTGATTGTATGCGTTTGTACTCCGTAAAAGTGGTGGTTGATTAAAAAACTTAAATTCTCGCTGTGAATATGGCCATTGCTGCCGACACGGCATAAAGGAACCATCAATCAATCAATCATTTAATACACAAAAGTAGACCCAACAATGTAGGCGTCCTACAGTTATCAGTAGAGTGCAGAAATCACAAAATTATCAATGTTCAGAAGCGGACTTCCCCAATATTAAAGTTGCATAGTCCGATGGATTTGAGTTTCTGCCATTTTATGAGGTAAACATATTAGATTAATCGTTATAATTCAATTTTTTTTAGTTTGAAGCAACTTTGATTTTAAATGGTTAACTTTTACAGATGTTTGAAGTGAAAACATGGCAATTTAATTTTGGTAAGCACATCAAAATGTTTACACCACAGGCATCAGCAGGAACAGGTTCTATTAAATTGGCTTAGTATCCCCCTTGTACGCAGCAACAAATGCTTAATGACTGCATTAGTATCTAAAGACCCAGTCACACCTTATGGGACTGGGGAACCGGACACTGTCCGGTGAAATACGGCAATGTCCGGTACATGTCCGGTACCCATCCGGCGGTGTCCAGTACAAGTTCTGAACATGCACAAAACTTCTACTGGACACCGCCGGACTGACATGTCCGGTTGGTGTCGGGTTTGTCCGGTTCATGTCCGGTACCCATCCGTACTTGTCCGGTACCCATCCGTTGGTGTCCGGTTGGTGTCTGGTTTGTCCGTTTTGTCCGGCTCATGTCTGGTACCCATCCATTACGTGTCCGGTTCTCGTCCGGTACATGTACGATACTTGTCCGGTGGCCCGGTGGCAATTGACCCAATTACGCTCCATTTCGGTACATTTCGATACAGTTTGTCACCGGACAGCACCGGACTAGACAATTCTTTGTCCGGTTCATGTCCGTTGCTCAATCCGGTAAGGTGTGACAGGCGCTTAAGTTGGATGGATATCTCGGATCAAAAGTAGGTGAGTGTTTTGGTTTTCAGTGGTTTTGAAAATGTGATTCTTTCATCGGACTTGGCAGCTTAAACATTATTATGTAGCTCATTTTATATGAAATTTGATTATCTTTGTTAAAGTAAATATATGTGTGCATGTAGCAGCTTATAAGTTATATAGGACAGGCACTCTCTCTATATATTATATATTAAATAAGTCGCACGTACATGCCTGATATTTGCTACCTCTATCATATAGTTTCTGTGACGGTGAAAAGGATGAAAGCTATTGATGGCCAATCTAACAGTGTCTAACCCGATTATATAATGAAAATAAAACATAAAGAACAAACAAGAAAAAAACCACATATATCAACTAGTATATATATACCTTATTCTCGTGGATTAATGCTCATGTGGGTTAAAGCCCACCCCCCAATTGGCCAATATTTCATAAACGCCCACCCCGTAAATGCCCATGTGTGAGCAAATGCCCCACTTCAGTGATTTGCCAATTTAAATGCCCAGGGCGTTAAACTGTGAGAATACGGTATATATATGTGATGTATAAGCATTATGCGAGTATAAAGGCACGGAAGGGATTATATGTTTATTTCCTACCCTATTACTGATGGGGTGGCTTACTTGATGTATGGCCTCCCGCTCCAACCACATGACCGGTGGCTCCACCACCGGCACGCTTCTATACTGGGGCCGTATGCATGGAGTGGTGTTAGCGAGCCAAAACTGGTTTTGGACGGGATTTCTGGTTTAGCGGCGAAAAGTTGCTATGCATGGAGCAGTGTTACGGAAACACCGTGAGTTTAAGGTCGGATATTCTAACACCAGCGCATAGCAAGTTTATGGGCAGTGTCAGGTACCGATTAGGCCCAAATATATTCAATGCTATCATATTTAACACAATTACATACTCTAAAAGTGAAATTTTATCAAATTAACCCCAAAATCGAACCGATATTAACGCCGCAGCTACATTGGCGGCGATATTAATATTGTCAAATCAACGAATGTAAACTAAACAAATCGCCGCTGCCGACACCGCCCGCCGCCACTGCCGCTTTGGCGGCGATATATTAGAGACAAATCTATTCAATGCTATCATATTTAACAGAATTACATACTCAATAAGTGAAATTTCATCAAATTAACCCTAAAATCGAAGCGATATTAACGCTGCAGCTACATCAGCGGCGATATCCATACTGTCGAATATAAACAAAACAAATCGCCGCCGCTGCCACCTCCAGATCGGCGGCGATATTGTCAAATAGCAGTGCTCGCCGGAAACAGGCTCACCAGTAACAAGGCTTGCTGGTTCCCGGTGTGTGGAGAAGGCAACCACTGCATCGGCGGCAATATATTAGGCCCAAATCTATTCAATGCTCTCATATTTAACAGAATAACATGCTCAAAAAGTGAAATTTGGTCAAATTAACCACAAAATGGAAGCGATATTAACGCCGCCGCTAAATCAGCGGCGATATTAATATTGTTGAATCGATGAATGTAACCAAAACAAATCGCCGCCGAATCAGCTGCGATATTGGGAAATAGGGGTGCTCGCCGGCAACAGGCTCAGAGGGATTTCCCAAATCTATAAATGACTTCACGTTTAGCTAACGCGAACCGTTTAGGCGCCCATGCATATGGCATGACATACTTCGCGACGCCAGTGATATCTACCCGGTGTTAGATGGTTAACACCACACGCCACTAACACCGCTCCATGCATACATCCTGGTGCTTCGATTTTGTGGTTAATTTGATAAAAATTCACCTTTAGAGTATGTAATTCTGTTAAATATGATAGATTTTGCCATAATATATCGCCGCCGATGTGGTGGTGGCGGCGGCAGCGGCGGCAGTGATTTGTTTAGTTTACATTCGTCGATTGGACTATATTAATATCGCTGCTGATTTAGCGGCGGCATTAATATTGCTTCGATTTTGTGGTTAATTTGATCAAAATTCACTTTTAGAGTATGTAATTCTGTTAAATATGATAGCTTTGAATAGATTTTGCCATAATATATCGCTGCCGATGTGGTGGCAGCCGTGGCTGCAATTTGTTCAGTTTACATTCGTCGATTCGACTATATTAATACCGCCGCTGATGTAGCTGCGGTGTTAATATCGGTTCGATTTTGCTGTTAATTTGATAAAATTTCACTTTTAGAGTATGTAATTCTGTTCAATATGATAGCATTGAATAGATTTGGCCCTAATCGGTACCTAACACCACCCGTAAACCTGCTATGGGCTGGTATTAGAATCTCCAACCTTAAACTCACGGTGTTTCCCTAACACTGCTCCATACATACTGACATTTCGCCGCTAAACTGGAAATCCTGCCCAAAACGCATTTTGGCTCGCTAACACCGCGTCATGCATACGTCCCTGGACGCTACACTGTCACTTGCGCCCGATAATGTGTGTGTGTATGTGTGGTTGATCAATCTGATTATATTTTTATAAAAGTGCCCCTAGATTAATGCAAATTACTCACCTCCACATTGAGAGATCGGAACTCAGGGTGCACCGGAAGCCAAGGCTTGACCCCGGAAGTGAACCCTGCGTGTTGCTCGGCATTCCACTGCATGGGAGATCTCTCAGGATCTCGCGACACCTCGTGATAATGAGCCTGTTAACGACGAATAAACTGATAAAAGGAAGTAAAGCGTAGGCTAAACACGTTTACCGTAAAATATAGATATGGCAACGTTCTTGTTCATTGTTCTCTGAAAATTATTACAAAAAAAAGGGGAAAACATTACATTTCAAAATAGGTAAATGAATTCCTGTGATTTTCAGTTTATGAATGAAGATAATCCATTTTTAATATAAAGTGCATGATGCGTTTGTGCTAATATTGAATTATGATTTGAACTATGTCTAAAATAACCAATTACTGATCCAGCTTATTGACTATGTACCGTATTCTTGCGGGTTAATGCCTTGGGCATTTATAATTGTCAAATCACTGAAGTGGGAGGTGGGCGTTTACCCACACATGGGCATTTAAGGGGTGGGCATTTACTAAATATTGGCCACCTGGGGTGGGCGTTAACCCACACATGGGTGTTAACCCGTGAGAATACAGTAGTATAATACATACATTAACCATTATTTACAGACTGATTTTTATTTTAAACTATAATAGACAAAGATAATATCGTGATTATGGAGATTGAATGACGTCTATAAAAGTTCAAAACTCAGGTTGAAGAAGGGATATTTCCGATTGCGATGTTCAAGTAAGATTACCCATTCGACCAAACAAACAAACAAAGACTTGTTTCGCAGGCATACTTTGTAAACATTTTAGATTGGTGGGAAGTTTTAAATTTGTCTAATATTTGGTTCAAGAAATTTGGGGCGGTGGCATTTTGAATTTTGTTATTATTTGTTCAGAAAAATGTATTATGTAATTAACAAGAAAACTGTCTTTAGATACTGCTAGGACACAACACCCCCAACAAGCAACAACAAACCTGCTGGAGTTGCCATTGAAATTCAGTGTCTCAGGAATATTTTTTTTACTGGACTTTTTCTACAAAATTGCTATTATAAAAAAAAAGGGTTGGCCATTACATAAGAAACAATGATGTGCTTTGTTTGTCTTGTTTGTCTTGTTGGCCTTTTGCAATGCTACACATACTGGTCCACGAATCCGCCCGAACGGATCCTGAGTCTCCTCATACGTAATTGACAAATCCTTCATTCCCAGCTCCTCTCCGTAGTACGTCGTGGGAGTTCCCGGAAGCAAGAGAAGCACCATGTTGAGTGAGTCGAGCATATTATCGCCCATTTTATGAGAAACTCGGTTCACGTCATGACTTCCCAACTGTAGTAAAAAAAAGAAGCTTGTTTTATTTAACGATGCCTCTAGAGCACATTGATTTTGATCATCGGCTATTGGACGTCAAACTTATGGTCATTCTGACTTATTTCTTTAGAAGAAACCCGCTGCCACCACATAAGCTGTGTTCACACGGGGAAAAAGTAAAGCGATTTAGACAAGGCGAATCATATGAATCGATTTAGGCGGCCGTTCACACGGGCAGTACTTGGGCCGGAAATCGATATCAGCGCATGAGCAAGTCCAGTCTGACCAGTGCCAGTTTTCGGTTAGGCGACGTCACCACGAGAGAGTGCGTTCGACCTAGATATGTATGGACTGAATCGTATTGGTTTGGAACGATCAAAACTTCAGCTGGGCAGTGAAAACATTAAAATAAATGATGAAAAAAATATCTGTGCCCAGCTAGTGGTTTCATAGACTAAATTATATAATATGCACTTTTAATCGACCAGAAAGTCAACAAACTAAGGTCTCGACTGCACATGCGTGTGACGTCCTTAATCCACCTCAGTGCGTCCACACGGGCAAAATAAATCGCTTCACAGAAATCGACTCACGTAATCGACCTCCACAGGTGGTTTACAGTATACGGATCACAGAAATCGATTCAGCCTTAATCCACCTCAGATGCCCGTTCACACGCGAAATGTAACTCGAACTATACAAGTCAATTTCTACGAATCGATTTACATCGCCCGTGTGAACACGGCTATAGGCTACTCTTTCCGATAAGCAGCAAGGGGTCTTTTATATGGACTTTCCCACAGACAGCATAGCAAATACCACCGCCTTTGATGAACCCGTTTGGACCACTGGTTCCCAACTGTAGTCAAGTAGGGGTGTATTTAGATACGGATAGAGACTGGATAACCTTGCTTCTTCATGATGTGCTCTATACCACAGGTTTGTGGCTAGTGGCTAGCTGTGGCACTGCACTATTGTCTGTTGGTTGTTAGAGTTTTACTTTCTGGCAACATCTACGGTCATATCAAGACGGGTACCGACTTGTGACTGCGCATTCATGACGACTTTATAGTTCTGCCCCACTGGGAGACCAGGCTGCCAGCACCATGACCGTTTTATTTTTTTTCTTGAGGATTTATACTGCCTAACATGGATAAGTCTGAATAGACTATTTTTCACCATTAGACAGTTTGTTGATAGAAAGCCCGAGCCTACACTTTTACCGACCCAAGGGATTTTTAACCTCCCACACCACATAGACATGGTATGAGAGCAACTGGCCTTTGATGACGCTGTAAGTTATACACAGCGGTGGAAATCTAAATTGGCAGAGGTGGGGGTATGGGGAATCAAACTACCGACCTTCAGATTATGAGTCTGACCTAGAAAAAAATCAGACACTCTAACCACTCCACCACAGAGAAGACCTGATAGCAATATCCAACTTCGTCACATTTTCCTGACACCGAGCTAACCAGTCCTTGCCCTATCCTAATAATGCCAAGCATCAGGTTAGGAAGCGACAAGTATAAATTTTTAAGTCATCGGTTTGACTCGACCAGGGGTCGAACCCATGGATTCAAATCTCACGACCTACCAAAACGGGATACGGACGCTCAACTCATTCAGCCATCCCGTCTGGTCGAGCACTGCACTATAGTCCGGTATATAGTTGAATCGGAATTAATACTAACATTGACACTGATATATCGAGAAAACTGTTGCAGTGTACAATGCTAGTTACTCCCACAGCCTGACACTTCATGACTGTTCATCAGACAGGGCTGCTATTAGCTAAAATACCCTATCGAAAACCCGTTGGGTTGCTGGATTATGGACATAGGCCTAATCCTACCAATCTCCAATCTAAACACCTCAATATATATTCTTCACATGTAATCAACTAATGTACCCCCCCCCCCCCCCAGACACCCCCGCCCCAAAAAAGTCTGGTTCTTACCACCCAGTTGGGCCACTTGCCCGCCGGCAGGTGGCGCATCCACTCGTCCACCAGGGAGTGCATGCAGCGTCCGTCACATGACCGGGTCAGCTGCTGCAGGTTGAAGTTGAACGGGAAGTTGGCTCCTGAATGGTAGTAGGGCACCTGTACGGCGGCAGATCCCGCCACCTCCAGGACAAGGAAGCTGTAACAGGAAGGCACTGTAATGTAACCATATGTTGTTGTTGTTGGTATTGTCATGGGGGGTGATGAAAATAGGAAATATTGCACCTAGAGCGGGAATCAAACCCACATCTCTTGCATTCCGGGCCAGTATGCTAACCATTACACCACCTAGGTGTTTATGCCTGATGTCACTACCCTAGCACTAAAGCGCCATGGATGTTTATTTGTTCGGTTTTCATGTCCTGGTGTAAAATATTCCGATTTTCAATGATAGGGGGAATGCAAATGTTCTATTATGAAAATGGTATACGTGACCAGGCGCATGTATGTATATATATGTGAGTGCTGGTGGTGCCTGAGTGGAATGTAAATAGACATAGTGGTGCTGGCTGGGCTGTGTGTAATGGGCACTCAAGGCCTACCCCCTCCCCCACACTCAGGGACAATGTTCAAGGCTGGTGGTGGCCAGAGGGGCCACACAGCTTGGTGGTTGTGGGCAGACCACTGGTAAACATGGGGACCAGGAATGCTTGATCCCTATTGGTAGAGCCAAGAATGCTTGACTCTCATTGGGGAAAAGGGTGCGGTGATACTCTACAATGAACCCATGTACTGTATATAATAAACCAGAGAGGCTTGGACTCTCTCTTCTCACACTCTTACTTTGCTCCACTTTCTCTTTCTCTCCGTCTGTATTGTTTTTCACCTTAGCCTACCTACATAGCCACAGACTCGAACACTCAACCCTACAAAATTGGTCTATGGGGAAAAGATAGTGGTCATTCTAATGCGATGCTATATACACATATGAAATCATGCCCTAAAATACCATAGATGTTTGTCTGTTGGGGTTTTACCTTCTAGCAACATATATGGGGAAAATAATAATAATAATGAAGAAGAGTTCAGGCGCAAAACCACGTAAACACCAATCCAAAAACGCAATTTAAATAACAGATTTTCCCCTGAAAATAATTTAAATTCTCATTAATTCCACTTTTCATATGATCATATGGTTATGGTGCAATGAACAAAAAAGTAGGAATATAAAAATATTAACTTTTTGTAGGTTTGATTCCAATGTTTAGCTCCATTTTTGGATTGCCCTTTACATGGTTTTGCGCCTGAACTCTCCAGATGTTGTCATTCTAATGCGACGTTATGTATATATATATAGCATGCACTAAAATACCATACATGTTTGTTTGTTGGAGTTTTACCCTCCGGCAACATCTATGGGGAAAAGATGTTGTCATTCTAATGCGATGTTATATATGTATATATATATAATGCACTAAAATACCATACGTGTTTGTTTGTTGGGGGTTTGCAACATAGGCCTATATGGTCAAAACAACCATAGATCATAAACACGCAACATTTATAGCGACAGAGTTGACAGGATGATGGCGCTGTAGTAGGAGGGGTAAAGACAATGGGGGCATACGACGGGCCTCTCTATGCGAATATCAAAATATTTCCTTACAAATTCCTATTCGACTGGGACCAGAAGTGGGTTGCTATACGCATGATTCGGATGTGTGTTGTGGCTCCATCCGATCCATCCGTAAATATTGCAGATAGAAAGGGCCCAGTCGAATGCCTCCATTATGATGGCACCGTGGTAAGAGCGGTAAATGGGTGCAATATGTATGCGTACATTTCACTTCCATTTCTCTCAGTGTGGCGGTCAAACAGTCTTCTCCATGCTCGGAAGACATCGTGGATCTCAGGCAAATTCGTAGTGTAGGGGTGAGACCAGTAATCGTAGTTCTCCTATTGGCAAAAAAAAAGCAACAGAATATTATTTAGGTTTAGGTAGCAACCTGACCAACAATTTGATTTATTCACAAAAAGCTTGTTTTATTTAATGACACCTCTAGAACACATTGATTTTCATCATCGGCTATTGGATGTCAAACATGTGGTCATACTGACATATTTCTTTTAAACATGTGGTCATTCCGACATATTTCTTTGGAGGAAACCTGCTGCCACCACACAGGCTACTCTTTCTGATAAGCAGCAAAGGGTCTTTTATATGCACTTTCCCACAGACAGGAGAGCACATACCACAGTTGATGAACCAGTTGTGGACCACTGGTTGGAAGAGAAAATAGACCAAACTGCAAATGGATCCGATGAGAAGAATCGATCCGATGACCGACAGCTTCACAGGTGGACACTCTACCGCCTGAGCTATGTCATGCTCCCTTATTTATTGAGGCTGAGGATCTCTGCTGTCAAGCTGCGTCAATTAATGTCGCTCAGTCCTAATTACCCTTCTCAGCTGATAGAGTGACGTAGTCCAAGGGATGCTTATACAAGCCGATAGGTGTTCTCTATTAAATGGAACTGAAACAATTCATGGGTGACTGATTGAGTGATTGGTGGTTCTTTTACGCCATGTCAGCAACAAAGGCCATATTCGCGGCGAGAAGTGTTTAACTTGTATTATGTCCATTTTCCTTAAACCATCACTTTTACACAGAGTGTAAAAGCACACAATCAAATATTTGCCAAAAGAGTCACTAATTATAGAAAAGGGTTATAGACAGCAGGTCACTGGAATAGGCGTTTACACTGCAAATGCTACTACTGCTGATAGTAAATTTGAAGCCTAATTAGGGTTCATACCGGGTTGATTTTGGTAAGACTACTGCTGACAGTAATTTTAAAGCCTAATTAGGCTGAACACGGCTAGTGTTCATACCGGGTTGATTTTGATAAGACTATTGCTGACACTAATTTTGAAGCCTAATTAGGCTGAGCATGGTTAGTGTTCATACCAGGTTGGTTTTGATAATACTATTGCTGACACTAATTTTGAAGCCTAATTAGGCTGAGCATGGCTAGTGTTTATGCCGGGTTGGTTTCGGTAAGACTACTGATGATAGTAAATTTGAAGCCTAATTAGGCTGAGCACGGCTAGCGTTCATACCGGGTTGGTTTCGGCAAGGTGACTGCGAGGCTCGTCTCTGCTGAGGTCTTCGCTCTCCAACAGGTGGCGCACAGCGTCTGCGCGGAAGCCGTCCACACCGCGGTCCAACCAGAACTGGAGCACTTCCTGCAGAAGGACGCATGCGCATTGAGCTCACTGAACTCACATCTATCAGTGGACTTTCTAAAAAAATATAAATACAGTAAAACCTCTCTAACCACCCACCTCCACAGATCGACCACTCCCCTATATCGATCGCTTTATTTGAGTCCCAAACAAGTACCCATACAATACCATTGTAACGGTAAAACAAACTCCCTAAACGCACAACCTTCGTAAATGGACCATTTAAAGTCGGTCCCATGGTCGGTCGATTTAGAGAGGTTTTACTGTCGGCTCTATTAGACATTTTTCACTGACTGCGATCTTACGTCCCAAAAACATCGATGCATAATTCATAGCATAGCGTTTGATTCGTAGCCGGTGTGGCGGTTTCAGCCGTGTCCCGCGCTCAGCCGTGTACCTATACTCAATCTCAAGGCATTGTCAATGGTCGTGAGTAATTTTCATACTGAAAATACAGAACAAGTGAAATATCTCTAAAAGCACACCACATATTAACAAATCGCTTGGTACACATATATAAAACATCTTCACCAAAAAGATTATATTAAATTTATAAGGTTAGGGTTCTTGATTTCTATTAATTTTGATTAAAACTAATGTTTTGCACTGCACGTACCGTCAAACTCAAGGCATTGTCAATGGTGGTGAGCAATCTTCATACAGAAAATCCAGGAAAAGTGAAATATCTCTAAAACCACACCGCCTAGAAACAAATCGCTTGGTACACATATAGAAAACATCTTTACCAAAAACATTATATTAAATTTATAAGGTTAGTGACAATGCCTTGAGTTTGAGTATAGGTACACGGCTGAGTATGGGACACGGCTGAAACCGCCACACCGGGGGAGGAACAGCTTCGGCTGTACCATCTTCCTCCCTCCGAGACTCTCGCCTTGACCTGAGGCGCCACCTGTCGCCTCCCATTGGAACTTACCAGCATCTCCTGGCGGACAGCCTGGTTCCTATAGTTGAGGTCGGGCTGCTCCTTTGTGAACTGGTGAAGGTAGAACTCCTGCCTTACGTCATCCCAGGTCCACATGGAGCCGTCAAAGACAGTCACCTGAATGAGAAGTTTAACACACATTTACATTTAAGTGTACAGGTACCGAACCTCTTATCTGGATTCTATGAATCCCGAATTACCAGAAAACTGGATCCTTCGTTAAACTGGCTCGTTTTGAATTTTGTGGGTGGTTAGGTATGCAGGTATTGCAGGTATAGCAATACCTCAGGGAGTTTAACGCCCCTGCCCTGCAGAGTTGTAAACCACTGCCTTGTGCTACAGGTTCTTGACAGAACTGAAGGCTAAGGGAGCAAACCCTAAACAGAAAACCATGTCACTGTGGCAGCATTAAGGGCGGTTGATGTATGGAACTCCCAACATCTCCCGACCAGCCACTGCAGGGACAAATAGTTTTGCGCCTGTCTTGACATGTTCTTGCCGGTGTGAAACCTCTATTTGCTCCCAGAGAGAGTGCCACTGGTAACTTGCAAAAGCCAGCAGCACTTCAACACTTTTGCAGGCAGCTTTCATGAAATGTACAACCGCACAAAACACCATACCGGCTCAGTCGTCGCCCAGGTTACCAAGGACTGCACTGCTCGAGCTCATCTTCCGTCGACAGCAGAAAATCAGCTAGGAGGAACACAACGCAACACAACGCAACACAACACAACTACTGACAATTTGGAGAGCGGCAGTCAAGTAATGAAAGCAATCTTTGTCGCATCGCAACCGACAGCATGATGATGATGAGATCAAATTAAATAGAGATATCATATAATAACATTATGATATCTTTACTTTTAATTGTTTATGGATATTTGAGTATACAGTAAAACCTCCCTAACTGACCACCTCCACAGACCGACCACTCCCTTATATCGATCGCTTTATTTTGGTTAAAAAATACCATTATAACCATATTCTAATTCTCTATACCGACCACCTCCCTAAATGGACCAGTTAAAGTCTGTCCAATGTCGGTCGATTTAGAGAGGTTTTACTGTATATTTAGGCTGTCTCCAGGAAGCCGGAAAATCCAGAAATCCGGGCCACTTCTGGTCCCAAGCTTGCGGATATTTGATCCAGTATTGTTATGTATTGTACTGAGGCTCGGCAGGCCAGGAACCAGCCAGCTGGGACCAGTGACACGAGGGACCAGTGTAGACTAATGCTGGCGGTAATAAAGCATTGAGTAACCAAACATCAACGTGTGCGGTCGTTCCTCACTCAATCATATTAGATGGTGTCAGAGGCGGAACCTTAGACGGGCATGTCTCTCCCATGGTTGAAACCACCCGGGCCATTGAACTTGGAGGAAAATCTTTCCGCCAACTGAAATACATGGATTCATGCCTTCACCATCTATGCTACTGAAGCAGGAGTGCAGAGCAGGAGCGAGAAAGTGTAGTGCTGCGTATTCCTTCATGTAGCCGGTGCGGAGGTGCAGAAAGTGCATCAAGCAATGAGATTCATCGCGGCGGACGTGGACAAGTTGAGGACATTAAAGGAAGCATTCCGCGTGTATTGTGAAGGAAAAACGAACATAACGGTAACTCGCGACAAGTTCAACACGTACAACCAAGGACAGGAAGGCATGGACACCTATGTGCGTGAACTACGACACCGTAGAGGGCAATATGAATATGGCGAGTTAGAGGATTCGCTGTTGTGCGATAGGCTAGTAAGCGGTATTAAGTGCGACACTCTCAGGGATCGTCTGCTCCAGACATCTAAACTGACATTGCAGGTGTGTGAAGAAATGTGCAGGATGAATGAACATCATGCAAAGCAGCTCACAAGTGACAGCAGCCCTGAATACGCACTGGGTGCAGTACAGCGACGTGATTCAACACGACAGACACCACGGGCAACAGGATCACAGCAACAAAACTATAAGCGAACACCTGCGAGATTCGCTCGGGATCAGCAAAGCAGAAGCAGTGGCACGCAAGCAAAATGCAGTTGGTGTGGATACTCTCATCGTCGGGACCAGGAGGCATGTCCTGCCAAAGGCAAGACGTGCGCTGTGTGCAAAAAGTGGGACACTTTGCGAAAGTATGCCCCAGCAAAACTGCGGCAGTTAATGAAATAACAGTCGATGACAACAACGGCGATGATGAATGGCATGACAAACAATCAGAGACGGATTTGTTCATAGTGGCGATATCAACTGACGACGACACAAGCGCTGAGTTATGGTTCGCAAACATTCGTGTGGAGACGATTGACGTAAACTTCAAACTCGACACGGGTTCTGAAGCCAACATCATCCCCATGGACGTGTTTAAAAAAATGTACAATGCAGAAATAACCCAACCGAAATGCCGATTAGTGACATACTCAGGACAGAGGATCAACCCATTGGCCGAGACAAAACTACAGGTACACGACCAACTACTATGATTCTAAATCACAAGCAGTGGATATCCCGACCTTGGGAAGGATGCCTGCGATCGGCTACGCATCCTCTCATGCATTGACAGCATCCGTTCAGAAGACAACGAGAACAACGATGAAGCAAGGCAAATGGTAAAGACATTTCATGACGCATTCACTGAGTTAGGGACTATTCAGATAGAAGCTAAAATACATGCCGATAGCGCTATCCAACCTGTAATTGATACTCCAAGAAGAATTCCTCATACTATCGAGAATAAAGTATGTGAAGAAATAGATAGAATGCTCGAATTAGGTGTAATTGTTGAAGAAACTGAACCGACTCCATGGGTTAACTTAATAACGACGGTCAAGAAAAAAGACTAAATCCACATTTGTTTAGATCCAACGAAATTAAACAAAGCTATAAAGCGAGGACCATACCCAACTAGCACAATAGACGAAGTTGTATCAAAACTAGAGGGAGCTCAATTATTTTCTGTTGTGGATGCAAAGAGCGGGTACTGGCAAATTCAGCTTGATACTGAGAGTTTGAATTTAATACACCGTGGTGAAGATTCAGGTACACCAGGTTGCCATTTGGAATAAAGACTGCTGGAGACATATTCATTTACGAGATGAACCGAATTCTGCATGACCTAAAATGTGTTAATGTCAAAACTGGTGACATTCTGGTTTACGGAAATTCGTTGCATGAACACAATGAAAATCTGCGAGCAGTTCTCAAACGAGCAAAACAGGTAAATTTGAGATTTAATTCTGCCAAATCGAGCATATGTAAAACGAGTGTCGAATATGTAGGTCATATTATATCTCAGAAAGGTATAAAACCCAACAAGGAGAGAGTTCAGGCAATCACCGACATGCCCACCCCCACAAACAAACAATCAGTACAATGCTTTCTAGGGATGATCGCATATGTAGCCAAATTTCTTCCTAACCTAGCAGAAATAACTAAACCCTTGCGCATACTAACAAATAAGGAAACTTCATGGCACTGGGAAGTAAAGCAACAAAAAGGCATTGGAGAAACTAAAGAACTTGATAACACATGCACCTATTCTCCATTTCTACGATGTCACAAAAATCATAACACTTCAAGTAGATGCCTCCAAGTCGGGTCTTGGGGCAGCTCTATTGCAAAAAGGTCATCCAATTGCAAAGGCCTCGAAGGCCCTCGATCAAACGCAAAGCAATTATGCAGTTATCGAGAAGGGGCTTCTAGCCATATGCTTTGGTTGTACAAAGTTCCATAATTACATTTTCGGTAAAAAAGTATGTGTAGAGACGGACCACAAACCACTTGTATCGATCGTGAACAAACCTTTGCATCATCTGTCTGCTCATATGCAATGCATGCGCATGCGGTTACAGAACTGTGATTTAGAGCTAGTGCACATCAAAGGTTGTAACATGTTTGTTGCAGATGCGCTCTCCAGAGACCACAGCACCAAGACTGATCCAAGCGAATTGTTTGACAAAGAGATCAACATTGCAGCTGTAGAGGTTCTTAGGGGATGCATGCAGCAAATCACTGCTGAAACGCTAAATGACCCATTTTTAAGAGAGGTAACACACTGGTTGACAATGGGTGGCCAGAAGACGACCAGTTAATACCAAAATGCACAACGCCATTCCACACATTTCGACACAAAATAACAAAACAGGGCGAGTTATTACTAAAAGGAAACAGAATACTCATACCGAAACAAATACAGAAAACAGCGCTCACTAAACTACATGAAACCCATCAAGGAATAATCAAAAGCAAATTGTTTGTTTATTGTTGTTTTACGTCCTAGCAACATCTAAGGTCATATCAGGACAGGAAAAGCAAAAGGCTAGCAAGGGAACATGTGTTTTGGCCGGGGATGCAGACCCAATTAGAAGATTTGATTCAAAGGTGTAGTTTGTGCCAACAATACCGAAACAAGCAACATAGCGAGCCTTTAAAGCCCCACGAATACCGTGAATTCCATTCAACGAAATAGGTTCAGATCTATTTCAGATAGGGAACCAGCACTACCTAATATTAGTCGATTACTTTTCGAAATATCCAGAAGTCATCGAACTATGGTCAACAACGAGTAATGCGGTCATATTAGCCATGAAGCAAACATTCGGTAGACATGGGATTCCGGCTGTAATCATTTCAGATAATGGGCCACAATTCGCCAGTGCTGAATAGAAAAGCTTCGCAAGAGAGTATGAATTCGAAATAAAATTCTCAAGCCTGCATTATCCGCAAAGCAATGGTCAAGCGGAGAGACACATTCAAACAGTGAAAACAAGTGTAGTGGTCTGCACTGACCTCTCTGGCAAGTATCCACATAGACAGGTAGGCGTGGGTAGTGTGTTGATATCAGGGAGCCTAGGTGTGTTGATATCAGGGAGCCTAGGTGGTGTAATGGTTAGCACACTGGCCCGGAATGCAAAGAGATGTGGGTTCGAGTCCCGCTCTAGGCGCAGTATTTCCCATTTTCATCACCCCCATGACACTGGTTGCCGTGATCAGGATCCTGTACAAGCTTTGCGCTGTATGGTTGTTGAACCTACCCTGTGTATGTATGTGTTAGTGCATTGCCTGTATGTATGTAATTGTAAGCATTAAAAGACTTACAATTCCAGGGGGACGAGTGTAGTGGTCTGCACTGACCTCTCTGGCAAGTAACCACATAGACAGGTAGGCGTGGGTAGTGTGTTGATATCAGGGAGCCTAGGTGGTGTAATGGTTAGCACACTGGCCCGGAATGCAAAGAGATGTGGGTTCGAGTCCTGCTCTAGGCGCAGTATTTCCCATTTTCATCACCCCCATGACACAAGGATAAAGAAAGCCATGCATGAATCTAAAGATTATAATCTATTTCTGCTTAACTTTCGCAACACTCCACTGACAAAGCTAAATGCATCACCCGCTCAAATATTGATGAGTCGTAGACTCCGATCAAAGTTACCATCGTTAGCTAGACATTTGAAGTAAAAAGCAGTAAAAGTAGACTAGGATCAGATAAAAAGGGCACAACAAAACCAAAAGAGATTCTATGACCGTCATGCAGGGAAACAACACAGACAGTTGAAGACCGGGGAACATGTACAATATATCACACACAAAGGCAAGTGGGCTCCAGGGACAATCTCGAAAGAAGCAGACAAAGACTCATGAAATTACGAAATACAGAACAAAAACAATCTAACACTGAAAAGAAATCGCAAACACATATTCCCTACCCATGACAAAATTAATCAAAACCGACAAGTAATCCAAAACCCAGCACTCCAACAAACGAGAAACAGAGATAACCCAGATATAAGGCTGGCTAATTATATCACTCGGTGAGGGCTAGAAATAAGTCCTGTGAATAGATTAGGGTATCAGTAAAGCACGACTAATTCTAAGTTCTTATCAGCAAAGTGTCAAGATAACACAAACAAGGTAAATGAATATTTTTATATGTGTATTTCCGGTGATAAAACTTATTTAACAAGGTTGGCTAATCAGTTGACAAGTTGACAGGCTGAAAGTAAAGTAGATTAAACCAGAGGCATTGGTGTGAATGTTAGTTTTAAGAACATAAAGTGTATCATATTCTATCGTGGGAATTTCCACGGAAGCATGTAAAGTTGTTGGCAACAAAAGAAACAAGGACTCACGGACAGGACTAACATCGACACATTGTGTTGTGATATGTTATAAAAATATGTAGTCAACAGGTTGTACTTAAGAACAATACAGACTTCATGTTTCTTTTAAGTTGAATTGAATTGTTTATTACATGTACATTGCATTTATGTTAAACTGCATTGTATGTGAAACCATTGTGAAACCAGACACTGTTGAGATAGCAATGAGGACTGTTATAACCAAACAACAACATGTGTACATTTGTATACATGAACCGCTCATAAGGAAAAACGGGCTGAACTATAGAGGAAACCAGAGACTCATTTATCTGCATTCCACTGACTTAACCTATTATTACTTTTGTACCTTATATTGAATATTCCAGAATCTTTTTATCTTTTATTCTCTGTGAAAAGGAGACGTTATGTATTGTACTGAGGCTTGGCGGGCCAGGAACCAGCCGGCCGGGACCAGCGACAGGAGGGACCAGTGTAGACTAACGCTGGCGGTAATACGTCAACGTGTGCGGTCGTTCCTCACTCAATCACATTACAAGTATTACCCCTGGCTTTACTTTATTAAGTTTGTCGGGGCTTGTTTTTCTCTGCGATCAACTCTGCACACTTTTCATATAAATATTTAAAAAATATGGTTATCAAGATTATAGATTACTTACGCTAAATATAAATTACTCAGCACACTGTGTCACCCACAGTCACTAATTCAACAAATTGCTAAATTGTATTTAAAAATCACACATCATAATATTATCAAAATACACATGTTTCTTTCATGCAGATGGCATGAGGCATGATTTTTGTTGTTGTACGTACTGCTTACTATAGCGCTATCATCAGATAATTTCAAAATGCAATTTATTAATTTATTTTCCTTCTCTATGAAGCAGGTCATGGACAGTCATGTGAATGCAATTAAAATGCCATTAAGATAAAGTGACCATCTCAAACAATGCGTTAATAATTTAAATATTTTCCTTGAAGATTGATACTGCCTATCATGGATAAGTCTGAATAGACTTGGTTTCACCATTAGACAATTGATCGGTAGAAAGCCTGAGCCTACACTACCGTCCCAGGTATAGATGGTATGTGAGCAACTGGCTTTTGATGATGCTGCACATTATACACAGTGGTGGAAATCCAAATTGGCAGATGCAATGGCATAATCATTAACAATTAATTAATAATGGTAAATTAAGAGCATCCCTTAAGGTCAGTAGCATTATTAAGTGTGGATTAAATTAACAGAAACAGACACTCTCAACTCACCCAGTTGTTTGGCGGTCCGTATGTGTTGTTGGCAAGGCGCTTACCCTTGGACCACACATAGTAGTCTGAGTACTGATTGGTGGCGCCACCTTTCCGACTCTCCAGGAACCACTCATGCTTGTCAGACGTATGGTTGGGAATGTAATCCATAATAACGCGGATCCCTACAGGGGTAATAATAATAATTAATATTTTAAAAAAGAAATCATAATTCAAAAGTTGCTTATATAATGACAATAATTACAATAATAAACTACAATAATATTATTGGACCAGTATTTAAGTTGGAGATGTAGGATCAAATGTAGGATCAAATGTACGTAAGTGTGGTTGGCTTAGAGAATTTGATGTTTTCAGCGAACTATGCAGCTTTAATAAATATTATAGGTAAAGATTGCTATTATATTTTTAATTAATTATTATTAAACCAAAATTTCCATTATTGTTATTTTTTAAATAGAAAATGTCCCTTCCATATTCTTCAGAATGCCATTAAGCCTTCAACAATCAATCAATCTTCAGAAAATGTATCATTATGAATCATTAAATTCATCCGTGCTCATTATAACCGAGGTCTGTAATTACAAATTGTGGGTGATTCAGCGGGAAATACAGCGGCCCCGATTGGAAAGAGACTGAACACTTGCAGAGACAGTGGCTTCCTTCACCCACGTAGTACGTGCCTCTCAGTCACATTTTTTAACCTCCCACCCACCCGAGCTACTGGGTTGAACTCTCATAAAGACACTCATTGAACTATGATATGATGCCCACGTCAATCTTGATCATACTTTACTCTTGAATGTTAATTAAAGTTAATACACTGCCAGTGATGGCTCCTGTGTTTTGTGTCAAAATTATGCCTATCCATACCAAGCTGCCCTTTTCAATTAATGTAATTTTATTCACGGCTAGAAAACCAGTGTTTCAACGCCTAGAAAAGACTGTATTCAGATGAATTATATATATAATACCGAACGGTGATTTAGTTTTATGGTCGTTCTGATCACTACTCCTCTGATAATCGGCGCTGCCAACACGCAGCATCATACTCCACTCATCCTTCGCCATGCATGTGTTGTTAATAGCATGTTTTTTTGTGTGCCTAGCATACAGATAGGTTTGTGTGCCTAGCATACAGATAGGCTTGTATGCCTAGCATACAGATAGGCTTGTGTGCCTAGCATACAGATGTGGTGTTCTCTGTGGCGGAGTGGTTAGCGTGTCTGACTTTTTTCTAGGTCGGATGCCTGATCTGAGGGTTGGTGGTTCGAGTCCCCATGCCCCCCCCCCCACCTCTGCTAATTTGGATTTCCACTGCTGTGTATAACTTACAGCGTCATCAAAGGCCGGTTGCTCTCATACCATGTCTATGTGGTGTGGGAGGTTAAAAATCCCGTGGGTCGGTAAAAGTGTAGGCCCGGGCTTTCTATCGACAAACTGGCCACAGCAGGAGCATCCACATCACGGCCCTGGGAATCAGCTATCTGATTGCAAATCCTGCTACCACCATCCACCACTGAGAGCACGTCCCATGAATAAAGATCATACCTCTGCTCGAAAATCCCTTGGGATAACAGCTGGAAGGACACGATGAAGAAGAAGCATACAGATTTCATATTAATTTTGAATTTAAAAAAAAGAAGAATTTCATAATAATTTTCATGTTTTTTTTTACAAACTTTGGTAATTTTGACCAGACTGTCATTGTGACTGCCTTAACACAATATTGGTCCTGGAATTGATGTGGAGCCAAGCTTCAACCCATGGACAGCATCGGTTAAACCAGTACAACCATATTACTAAAAGAGATGCGATACCCTTTTCGTGCGCATCTGCGATTAGGTCGTCGAAGTCCTGCAGGGTCCCGAATACTGGGTCAATGTCCGTGAAGTTTGCCACGTCGTAGCCGAAGTCCACCATGGGAGAGGTGTAGACTGGACTCAGCCAGATGGCTTCCACACCCAGGTACTCGAAGTAACTGAGGCGTGACTGGATGCCTGCAGAGGTGGGGGAGGGAGAGGAATAATCAGAAATCCAGTTGAAATACTTGAACAAGGTAAGAACATTTATATATTTTTGGGTACATTACTTAAAGCTGCATAGTGTGATGAAAACATAAAATGATGTAGATTTGATTCTACATATCTAATTTAGGCACTGCTACACTTATTAAACATGTGTTGCCACATAGAAGGGAATACTGAGGCAATTTAATATAATCTGTTACTGCAGCCTATGGTGTCCGAGTTTTGGCATGCTTGCTAAAATTAATTTTGTATGGTTGCATTTCAAATATCTCAAATGTTAAGCACTTACAATAAAAGTTACTTCAACCTAACATAATTTATTTATCTCAGAAAATTGCCCAAACTCAAAACTATCGGACTATCCAAATTGTATTAAGTAGGGGAAATTTCAATTGTGGACAATTTGTCTTACTCATTCCACTGATCCTTGCCCTATTCTAGTAATGTGGAATGCCAGGCTAGGTAGTGACAGGTATACATTTTCAAGTCATTAGTTTGACTTGACCAGGGTTCGAATCCCATGACCTACTAAAATAGGAGGCAAGGCTCAACTCATTCGGCCACCCCATCTGGCTTATTGATAAGCTATTATGGCCTATAGTGAGTTGGACACCCACTTCCCGGTCATGGTATAATATTACTGGATGCCCGGCCTCATGAACACCAGATAATACTACAAACCTCTCCCCTTCATTTCACTCCCTGATGCATCCCTTAAATAACCCTTCTACAAACTCCTAAGGAATAAAAGGAAGACAAGTCACACAGATGAACAGTGGTGAAGTTGTGCTTTAATGGCATCAACTCCTGTCCACCTATTAGTGACCTATCACCCACACCCCTTACCTTCTGTCCACACAGAATCTCATTACTACTTTAGCCTGTATAAGAATCAGTTCCTACAGCCCATTGAACTGGAGACCCTTGGGTGTTGCACTCAACTCAATTTAGATATATGAATTTGCCGAGCATCAGACAGAGTGTCTGGGGTTCCTGCTCTAGAGTAGGTGTGTCTCACTCAAGAGCCAGGAGTAGAGTGATCTCTCTTCAGTAGGTCTGAAGCAGAGTCTTGAATAATTAATGAATCTCAGAGAGAGGCTAGTGTGGTCAGAGGGCCAAGGTAGTGTAGGTGACTGGGCAGTCCCACAGTCAGCCAATCAGGCACCCCCACAGCTGGGGTGCGAGCCACCCCCTAGTGGTGGTGGCTGTCACTCAAGTCAGCTGCAGGTGTTGCTCTGGGTGCATATGCAAATTAGGCTGGTGGGCCCGCCCCGTGGTCATAGGTGGACAGGTAGTTGCAAACAGTTACAATAGATCTCTGTTAATATGACCTTTTCTCCAATTGCACTCTTTATGGATGCATAGAGAAACATGTCAATAATCATGTACTGTCTTCTTATATAGAAACATCTCTTCAGTAATCTCAGGCATCATGTATGAACATATATTTCACACAGCTTATATCATGTCACACTGGGAGTGGGATATTATTGCTTTTAGTTTACATAACTTTGTCCCCACTCCGTCGCCCAAGAATAATAATGCTCTCTGCCAATATATAATTCTTAACCGAAAATCCGTATATTTTTACAACAGGATTTGAATTTCAACTTTTATTTCTAGCCGAGTCAAAGTGATGACTTAGAAATATATATATTTCCTAGCTAACCTGGCACTTGTCATTATTAGGATATGGCAAGGAGCAGTTGAATGAAGAAGACCAATTGCCAGTGATTGAAATTTGTTCAGCTTAAAGTTGAATAGTCCGATGAAGGCATAACATTTTCAAAACCAAAGCACTTATCTCGAGTTGATACTACATATTCAGTTTAAATACTGGTGCAGTTATTCAGTATTTGTTCCTGCATAGAAGGGAATGTACCGACTTAATAACGCCTAGATTTCTATACAGTACAACCCCGTTAAACCAAGCTCGGTTAAACCAAACGATCGGTTAATCCAAACTTGTTTCAGCGGCACCGGCAAAATATTACCATTTATCATATACAAAAGTTGGTTAAACCAAAGTCGGTTAATCCAAATTATCGGTTAATCCAAACAAAATTGTCGGACCCCAGTCCACTCCGGTATGGCTAAACCAAACTTTCATGTGGTTATAAGGTCATCTGAGACCCCGCAGACTTTTTGATATGATAAATGGTAGTATTTTGCTGGGCCACCGAAAAAAAGTTTGGATTAACCGATCGTTTGGTGTAACCGAGCTTGGTTTAACGGGGTTGTATTGTTTATACATAAAAAACCAATAATCGAAGTGTCCACATACATTGTATATTAGATGTGCAATACACGCTTATTCAAAGTCAAAGTTAAAGCCAAAGCTCAGTTAAACCAATGATCGGTTAATCCAAACAGATTTCTAGGGTCCCTTCAAGTTTGGTTTAACGAGGTTATACTGTATATACAAATCTAGGCGTTATTAAATCGGTCTGCTAAAGTTCCATAGTCTGATATTAGCAGTTTTGAATTTCTCTCATTTTCTCTCAAATATATGAAATTGATTGTTTCAATTGACCTTACTTTTAGTTGGAAGTAACTAATTTTATTAGACTAACTTTGGATATATTTGAACTGGAAAACTGCAAAATAAAGTTTTGGCAAGCATGTCCAAATTCTGCCACCATAGGCTTCTGCAGTAACGAGTGCTATTAAACTGGGTTAGTATTCCCTTCCACGCAGCACAAAAACAGGGCTTAATATATGAAGTGGTATCTAAGTTAGATATGTAAAATCAAATTTAGATAATTATTTCAGTTTTGAAATTGTGATGCTTTCATCGGATTATACAGGCCATTAGCCCCCCCCCCCCCCACACACACACAGTGGCTATAATCAATGAAAATGAAAGGCTGAATTCTTATCAACATGAATCAGACGGGATGGCCCAATGAGTTAGAGCGTCCGTCTCCCGTGTTGGTAGATCGTGGGTTCGAACCCCGGTCGAGTCAAACCAATGACTTAAAAATTGATACTTGTTGCTTCCTAGCTTGGCGCTCGGCATTATTAGGATAGGGCAAGGACTGGTTGGCTCAGTGTCAGGATAATGTGACTGAGTGGGATATCAGGTCATGGTGCTGGGGGCCTGGTCTTCCAGTGGGGCAGCACTATAAAATCGCCATGAGTGCGTGCTGTCACAAGTCAGTACCGGTCCTGATATGACCTTAGATGTTGCTAGGATGTAAAACAACAACAAACAAAGAAAGAGTCCGAGCAAAGATCAAGGGCTACTTGTAAAGTCACCACATTCAGGGGCCGTGTCACCACGTGGAGCCATGTGTGTTCAGCTAAAATTGGCAGCGATTGAATACCTTGATAATTGGATAACACTTACCCAGTTTGATCTTAAAATATTAAAAATATTGGGCCATGCCGCTTTCAGCTGATATTACTTTATATATATTTATATATATATATATATATATATCCGTATATATATATATATAAATATATATAAATAAATTTAAATATCTATACATTTTTATATTATATTGCTATGATCAAATATTTTAGCAAACTACAACTTGTTCTAATTCGATTTTGAGAAGATTCGGGACTTAAACGTTTTACTGGATATCTAATCTAATCGATTCGATGTGGACTTTGGGGCTCCATGAGGCGTTTGGTATGTACTTTGACATCTTTTTCTTGTGGTCAAACTTCAGTCAGGAGATCCTCTCCTCTGCCTTATATAAGGTGAGTGAGCGACTGCTTTGGAATTTTACGTCCTAGCAACATCTGAGGTCGGGTCGCGAATTGTGATCGTGTGCACTGATGGCAGTCTTGTAATGCTGCTCTTTGGGTACATAATACACACCGTGCTATCCTGAAATATGCTACTCAGACTCAGTCACTTTATGACTGATATCTTTAGAGATGACAGGGATATTAAAGAAAACATCGAATTTTCAAAACCAAAACAATTATCTAGATTTGATTCTACATATCTACTTTAGATACTGATGCACTTATTAAACATTTACCAGCACATAGAAGGGACTACTGAGTCAATAAATAGAACTTGTTACTGCAGACACCTATGGTGATAGAGTTTTGGCAAGCTTGCCAAAATTAATTTAGCATGTTTCCATTTCAAATATCTCAAAAGTTTGCGATATAAAATAAAAGTTACTTCAAGCCAAAGTAAGGTAGATTATAATGAACGACCTAATATGTTTATCTCAGAAAATGAGACAAACTCAAAACCATCGGACTATGCAACTTTAATAGACAGTGTCGCAAGTTATATGCTCAGGGAAATATGCTCATCAGGAAATTTCATATGTGTACAGCTGATGTCAAGGTAAATTTATTTAGAACTTTCTGTACTCCCTTGTATACTGCCCAGATTTGGTAGAACAATAGAATGCATAGCATTAGAAAACTGAATGTAGCACATAATGACATTATGAGGTTATTACTCTGTCTACCTAGGTATCACAGTGCTAGTCAGCTGTTTGCTGAAGTCAGAAAATTTTATAATACAGGGACTTGTGAAAATAGAAGAGAGTGATCTCAGATTTATGTCTGCCATATGGAGGCATTGGTTATGTTGAATAGGCAACATGGGTAATTCGGGATCGACACGGGACTCCTGGGATCCCACCGTTACCTGCCCCGACTTATACTTTAGTTCCCCCTTTTAACTATAGGGGGCCGGGAGGCGACTCCAGGTGGCGCCCCCCGCTGCCAGCTGCCACTTGTACCCGAGCGAACCTCTGTGACGTCACTCCCACGCGGCCGCCTCTCCAGATGGCACTTCACCACTAGACGCCGACCCGAGACCACCTCCCGCCTTTTCTCACCTCCAGATAGGCTGTTCTCCAACCCTCATAATGCCGCAGAAAAAAGACACACGCCGCGGCCTCCGCAGCCACCCCCCCAAGGCGCTACAGCCAACACCGCTCCTACCCCATGACAGCATGGCCGCCCATGCTCCGTGGTGGCTAAGAAAGCGTAGATTCCCCCCAGCAGGACGACACGAGCAGTGACGATGGGTCCGCGGTGGCACATCCAACAACAGGCCCAGTTCGCGAAAACAATGAGCGACCGACCGGTGGCACTGGAGACTTCAAAGCGGCCACGACGAGACAGCAACTCCTCCGCCGACAGATCCGTGGCAACACAGAGGAGACGTACGGAGAGGGACTCGGCAAACTCACCCGAGACACCACATGTGGTCGATCACCTTCGATGTATAGCGAGTCGCACAGAAGCAAGGCATGGAACACCCAAGCACGCCACTACAGATCGACCTCAGATGAACGGAGCAGACACCACAGGAGCAGGGAACCATGCCACACACTCATCTCATCCTCCAGTGAAGATGACGCACGCCACCGGGAGGTCAAACTATGACTCCAGATCGAACAGGAGAGGTAGGAGGCCACTTATTCCTCATACATACATGATAAGGGACGAGAGGAAAGGCAAGGTGGGCCTGGGGAGAGCAACTGGCACGAGTACTTTGCCGCACTCTCCCGTATGCGGAAAGACCCCAAAGTGCTCTTGGATCAAGCCCATGCTGGACCACCAGGACGAAATCTTTAAAATGTCATCGGAGTGGCAGTGGGACACATGTTTGGCGTGGTCAGAGAAGGTATTCACCATGACTAATGATGGATGACTCCCCAGGGGGTGGCGAGACGTGCAGTCAATTTAAGACCTCCAATGAGGAGCATGCCTCTCAGGGATCCGGTAGGAGGAAGAGAAAGGGTCAGCCAAGCCAGACTACCCGTACCGTCCTACACCACTCGCACCGACGAACACCCGGGCCAGTTGTCCAGTTCACCATACAAACGCCCCGAGTTCAACACGGACAGCGATGGGCGCCGTTGCCACAGGTGGAACTGGGGAATGGACTGTGGTTTTACCAGCTCGCACGGCGTGGGTAGCGAGCGGTTTGCACATGTGTGCGCAAACAAATACGAAAAGGCAAACCCACACAAGGAGCAGGAATGCAACAACAAAAAACGCCAACTAGACAATAAGGCGGCGGCGACAGACAACGAGGAAGGCAACAAGGCAGATTTTCGCTAACCGGCCAGGGTCAGGCCGACCAAAACGCCACACAAGACCCCACCGAGCCAACGACAGTAGCAGCCATGACGCTGATTTCATCAACCCGTTGGAGGCAAAATTCCCCTCCGCCATGGCACGACAAAACCTCCGGCTTCCATAGCGGCCGCGACGCCGCCCCATCCCTCGCTCCCGCCAAAACACCACCACATGGAGACGCCACGCGGCCACAACGGTTGCCAGATGCCCTCGCCAAAACGCCACCACGTGGAGACACGATGCGGCCACAATGGCCCACCCACACCCCGGCACATACGGATGGCCTGCCGAGCAGCTCGATCCCCCAGACACCCCCCACCGACTCCCACCCCGAGACGAGCACGACACTGCCTCAGAAGCCGGACAACACAACACCGCAGCCGGACGTCTCCCCGACACGCACACCGCCCACAGCCACCGCCGACATTAACACCCATAAAGCCAGCACACACACAGACGCAGCCTTCAATGGACTTGGCTGTAATGACCCTGGAATGGCCTGGACTGGACCCCCCCCCCCCCCCAACCCAGCCGCCAGTCACACACGGGACCCCCTGTCACCTGAGCGCCGACCAGCGACGCCGACCCCGCCGAACGAGCGCAGGAACCCATAACGGCCATGACCCCCCACCCGCCTCATAACGACACCAACAGATTTGAGCCACATGCCTCACCCCTAGACCTACCCGACTCCAACTGAGACAACCCCTCCACCCCTCCCACCCACCACTCCAGACAGCCCGCCCAACTACCACTCCACCCACACCACCCACCCCACCACCCCTACACCCACCCCCATGCCTCCCCAACACACGGCATTCGTGATGCACTATACACCAACTGGTGCGTCCGTCACCTGCGTGCAGCCTCTCAACTGCACCGCAAATATCAACCGAGATGACAGGGTTGCCTCACACCTTGAGCCTGCTGATGCCCTGCTCACACGAACTGACCGGGGGAACGCATCGGAGGACATAGATGACGTGACACAAACCACCCCTGCTGACTGTCTCATCCCCTACAACCCCTCACACACCCCTCTATCCTACAAGCACACTCTGACTAGGATGTACCCCGTATTCGTCCCGACCGTGTGGAGGGACAACATATACCACTATATCTACGATGATGTGAGGTGTACCACGTAGCGGTGAGGATCCCCATCCCATCGGATCTCAGGATACATCGATGGAGGGACCTCCTTGCCGACTACCACGACGACCAACTTGTCGACTTTCTGGAGTTTGGGCCTGGCCTGCGGACTATACTACCGATGAACCACCGGTCCCCTCCAAGGCTAACCATAGGGAAGACCCCGGTGGACCTCAAGTGGATACGCCGGTATGTCCAAAGTGAGGTGGAGCGAGGCGCCTTTTTTTGCATGGTTCCTGCACCGAATCCCCCTTTGCCCCCTGGGCACAGGCCAGCCCGATGATGACCCGCCCCAAGAAGAACACTGAGGAGTGGCGGGTCATTGTCGACCTGAGCTACCCAAGGGGCGCGAGTGTCAACGCCGGCATATGTAAAGGCTACTACCACGGCAGACCGGTAACATACACCCCACCCAGCATCGTCGACCTCACCGACGAGGTCACCCGCCTCGGCCAAGGCCCCTACATATGGTCTATAGACCTCACCAGGGCCTCCAGACAGCTATGGACATGCCCCCTGTCTCTCCCCCTACTGGGCATCACCCTGGACGGCCAGACCTACCTCGATGTAGCACCCTCCTTCGGCTGCAGGACCTCCGCCATGTCCTGCGCAAGGATGCAGAACGCCGTGGTCTATCTGCTCCGCTGCAATGACCATTGCATCCTCTGCTACCTCGATGACTTTGTCGGGGTGGCTGCCATGGAGGAGGATGCGGTGAGGGCTTACCTGGACGCGGTCGAGCTCGCCAAGGACCTTGGCCTCGCCTTGTCACCCTCCAAGTGCAATCCCCCTGAATAAGAACTTTGAGTGCCTTGGATTCACTGTCGACACAGACGACATGACAGTGAGGATCCCACCGGGGAGGCTGGCCAAGGTCGTCCAGGAGTGCGCCACCTGGATCCCTGGATCTTAGGCCTCCAGGAAGGCCCTCCAATGCCTAGTCGGGCCGCTCCAACACGTCACAAAGTGCGTTCGCCCCACCCAGGGTACATGAACAGGATCCTTGGCCTGCTCAGGGACGCCCCGCACACTGGGAGGAACCCCATAACGGAGGAGATGCGTGGCGACATAGCCTGGTTCATCGAGTACGCCGTGGCGGCGAACGGAGTCGTCCTCCTTCGCCCACCCCGAAGTACGATTGGGTGATCGAGTGCGACTCCTCACTCCTCGCCGGGGGGGCCTACTCACCATCAGGATACATCATGGAGGCTTACCAACAAGACTTCCTCGACAGTGGCCACCATATTAACCAACCCGTGGCCATAAACCTAATCGTCGCCCTCCACGCCCTTACCCCATTCATAAATCCGGAGTCGACCTCATCTTCGCCGATGCCCTCAGCAGGGCCCCCTTCGACAACATTGCCCGTCGACGGGCAGACCGGTTCGTCGACGGCATGGACATTACGTGCGTCAGGGTTCGCCATAATAACTCTATCTTTGATAACACTGTGTAGCCTGGGGAGATTGTAATTTTGCCCCTCTCTCCCCAGGGCTACTCTGACACCACCTCGGTATACGGGCGCTGTTCAGGGCAGGACTTGCCTGGGGGACCTTGACAAACAAGAAGCTACAAACGGCCACATACCACAAACATTCCTGCGCCAAGGACTACGACCCTGTGAGGCCGACCCAACTGGATGTCGCCTCATTCCTTGCCCACCTCATTGCCACCTTGAGGTCCCCGGGCGCCGTAATGAATTACCTCAGCGCGTCCTGGACCTGGGTCATCCTCACCAACGGCAAGGTCTCAAGCTTCGACACCAACCTGGTGTCCGTGGTCAAGCGTGGCATCTACAAGACATTGACGCACCTGGTTCGATGGGCCCCGCCCCTCACGGTCACTCAATTGTATTCCATCATCCGATACCTCTGTTCTGCGGGCCCCTCTGCCGAGGTGCTGACATCTGCACTCCTGATGGGGTTCTTCACCCTCCTGAGGCAAGGCAACCTACTGACCACCGGGCGCACCAATGACCCCGCCCACACCATACTAGGAGCAGGCGTACAGGACTGCGGATCCCACCTAACGGTCCTCGTCTGCTCAACAAAGACTTCCAGGACGACCTCCGATGCCTTCTCCATACATGTACCCCGAATATCTGGGTCCGAGTGTTGCCCGTTACGTGCGTGGAGAAGATACAAGAGCCATACTGACACTGCCCGTGACCGGTTCATCTTCCTGACACCGAGCGGACAGCCCCTAATGGACCGGACCCTCACCCATGTACTGCGAGCGGCCCTGATTTCCACCTGCCACAGTCGACCGGACGACTATACCCTACATATCCTCCGAAGGGGGGGGGGCGGCTCAGGCCTGCGCCGGCGTTCCGCTACAGGATTGTTAAGGAACTCGGCGGTTGGCGCTCCGGCGCCGTGCACACCTATGTGGAGGCGGCCACCTTCTCGGGTGCGACCTGTGCACTCTCCACCCCATTTGGTTGAGTGCCCGGATCCCGCAGAGACTTGAACTCATTACCTTGATATATATTGACTCTCACATTGTACCATTACCTGTCTGTTTTTCTCCTTACTAGATTAATAAATCCCATATTAAGTAGTTCCGTGTCGTGTCCTGAATTGGTCATGTTGAATAGACAACATGGGTAATTCGGAACCAACACGGGACTCCTCGGATCCCACCGTTACACTCCCCGACCTATACTTTAGTTCCCCCTTTTAACCATAGGGAGCAACTTGAGGTGGTGCCCACTGCGCCCACGCGCTGATAGCCGCCGCTTGTACCCGAGCGTGCCCCTGTGACATCACTTCCGCCCGTCCGCCTCTCCAGATGGCACTTCACCACCAGATGCCGACCAGAGACCACCTCCCGCCTTTTCTCACCACCCCACCCAACTTTAAGACTGTGACATGTTAGGGTTGAGTGCCCGGATCCCGCAGAGACTTGAACTCATTACCTTGATATATATTGACTCTCACTTTGTACTATTACCTGTCTGTTTTTCTCCTTACTAGATTAATAAATCCCATACAAAGTAGTTCCGTGTCATGTCCTGAATTGGTACAAACTACTGTATGTAGACCAACATTTTAATATTGGTTAGTATGGTAGTATTCATACTATTACTTATATCCTATTCACAGTACTTTTTATATCTACCTACTATGGACCAAATTATGTAATTATCATAATCATGAGCCTGAAATAAAGAATTGAATTGAATTGATATGTCTAAGATGTGCCAACCAGACCTTGTCCTGTGTGATTAATATGTAATGGATGAATTTGGTAAACTTTCTACTGATCGGGGATCGAACTCATGTTCTCACTTGGGATGCGGACGGTCTATCCATTTGGCCAAAAGTTGAGCCTTAAAAACAAATCACCAGATGAACATCAGTTGAGACATTTATTAGGACAGGCAATTAACACTAGACGTTTTCAACAGTAGATATTGTCCCCTGATATAATATCAATAAAACTATTAAATTCAAACTTGCATATTCCGATGGTTTTGAGTTAATGCCATGTTTATTTAGATAACTATATTTAGGTATACTGTAATGATATATGTTACTCAGCTTTCGAAATAAGAGTTTGTCCGCTTATCCGACAAGTGAAAATTCAGACGGACAAGTGAAAATCATACCAGACTTGTCCATTGGACAAGTGAAATTCTTTGCTTATTTCTATCACTGTATATACACAAGAAGCATAAATTGTTAGCCAAGATATATATGTACATATTTGTGTGTATATAAAGTAAATACTGGGGACAAGTGAAAATTCAGACGGACAAGTGAAAATCACACCAGACTTGTTCCTTGGACAAGTGACAATTTTGGCTTATTTCTATTACTGTTACTTTAAAGTTGCATAGTCCGATGACGTTCGAATTTTTGCATAATTTTGTAGATAAATGTATTAAGTTGACTATTATAACCTACTATTCATTATTCCAGAGTCATTTGGATGACAAATGGGTAGTTGTGGACCAATTCGAGCTGAAAGAACCCAAAATCATTTCGGCAAGCTTGTCAAAAGTCTTGTTGATGTGGCTCACATTCACATCTCGCGATGAGGAATGACCTATTAATGTGTAGGTAGTACGGAACCTGACTAATCCCATATATGGAACTGGGAATGGGGGCAAGACTAATGAGGTCACGATATTGACCTAATTGGTGAGTGGCCACCCTGCCTGATGGCAGTCTCAAAGTAGGTGCCCAAATGGATAGGGTCGTACATTTACTGATTATTCTGCATATGCTTCCCCAAAGCCTTAGTTAAAGCTGCATAGTCTGATGAAGCATCAAATTTTCAAAACCAAAACAACTATCTAAAATTGATTCTACATATCTAACTTAGATAATGATGCACTTATTAAACAGTTGTTGCCACATAGATGGGATAAATATAATAGAACATGTTACTACTGAAGCCTATGGTGTCCGAGTTTTGGCAAGCTTGCCTAAACTAATTCAACATATTTGCAATTCAAATATCTTAAAAACTTAGTCATTTAAAACAAAAGTCGCTTCAAACTAAAGTAAGGTAGTTTATGACAATCAATTTAATATAGTTATCTCGGAAAAATAGCAGAAACTAAAAACCATCGGACCATGCAATTTTAATGCACCTGAACCTAAGTTGGATATATAAGATCAAATGCAGGTAAGTGTTTTGGCTTTGAAAAAAATATGTTTCATCGGACCATGCAACTTTAATTCGCTTGCTGTTCGGTCGAGAGCCAGTAGCGAAGTGGAGAGGAGAGGGCGGGGAGGGTCACGTGATAGGGTTCGACTAGCTTCACTCGCGAAGTAATTGGAAGTAACTTCTATTAAAGGTTCCCCAAACATGGGCATTCTGATTTTCGCTGGTCCCTCAGTAAAGACTGAAGCTGCGACCCAGCACACAGGGCCGCAGCTTCAGCTTACCCAGTGGAAGGTTGGGATGGTCCCTTTCCCATCCAATCCTTCACGGTAGACTCCATACCTTTGTTGTTGTTGTTGGTATATAGATTGCAATGAAATTGTCTGAGCAAATATTTTCCATGAGACAAAATATCACTTCATGTTTCATTGTGCTTGCGTATTCACCTTCCCCTCCTGCCCCGCCTCACCTTTCGCCGTGTAAACTAAAGCTACAACCCCGACCTATTGGGTCGCAGCTTCAGTTCTGTCTGATGGATGAAAGGAACAGCATCAGGGCCTATATGTATGAGCCCGGGTTAGCGGTCGTAACCCGGCGTTGTGCGGATTTCCCGGGTTAGTGGCGAAAAGTCTGTATGTATGTGTCCAGGTTAACCTAATGGCTGGCGCACACCTCCCGTTTACGACGTAAAACTGGCCGTTTACGACGTAAAACTGGGTTTTAGTCGTTAGGTGTGCGACCCCCGCGCACACCAGAGCCTTGCGATTCGCGACTTAAAACTCAGTTTTAGGGCTTAAAACTCGAATCGCAAGGGATTCGAAAAACGAATCGGGCCGTTCGAGAAACGGTAGGTGTGAGCGGTCAGTCGTATCGTAAACGGTATATCGGTGCTAGCCGACGATCGGTCCCGTCCGAGTTTTAAGTGCCAGCCAATCACAAGGCCCGAAACCATCACGTGACTTTGTCCATACATACACAACAAAAATGGCGGACTGGACGGGCGAAACGGAGGGAAGGATGGTAGACATGTGGCAAACTCTGCCCTGTTTATTCGATGTATCTTGTGCGGAGTACTCAAACCGAGTGAAGAAGATTGCCGCATTTGCGCAGATTTCCGCTGCAGTCGGACAATCAGGTACGCCCTTGATCGCGTTTTAACATGTTAATTCTGTTTGTAAACTCGGTCCGTCTGCACTCGCCACTAGTAGCTATGTGAGTATTTATTTTAAAAGCATTTGATCTCAATGGAACCTATTCCAATGGAAAGAGCTTGACGAGACCTAAAACGTGGTAGTCATAACAATTTTCTAATGTAAATATCAAGAAAGGTACATCACTTTGAAGTTGAAAAATATGCCTAATTACGGGCCCATTGTTCTATATTAAACCAGCCAAAAGTTGGCGCCCAAAAGGCTGAGGCTTAAATGCCAACTGCCAGTTTGTGGGAGACAGAGTGATCAATGTTATGATTGTAAGCAAGTGCTGCAGATTAAATAACTCTCTTGGCCCTCTATCAAACATCCTTAAAATTTTACTACATGTAGACAATTAATAAAGGAACAATATGTGCATATTTTGATTGGACATTTTAATCAACTTTGAGTGATTTGGCGACCTAAATGGAACCGATTCGCGGCGATCGGCGCTTTTCACACATAGCTACCACTAGTTCGCTTCATTTAATTCGGCTCAATTGCCCATCGGTAGGCACATGCATACAAATTTGTTACTTCCACACTTATTATTTGTAACAAATGTTATTGTAATTGAAGTTCTGAACCTGTACTTTAAATATCAATATCCTTGAAATGTATACTTTTTTTCAGCGGAGACAATCCAGAAACGTATGACAAACCTACGCACACAGTACACCCGTTTGCGAAAACAAGCGGCCTCTGGTTCAGAGGCCAAACGACTGACCACAAGGCAGAAGTGGATTCAGCTCTCGTCCTTCCTTGCGCCACATGTGCAGAAAAGACAGAGTGTATCCAACCAACTGGCCCCCCTACCAGGATGCACTGAAGCAACGGATGAGGTAAGGATAACTGTCAATACTAATTACACTACGAGTTCTTAATTGTTTTGATTTACCGGCTTTATAGACAAGTTGAGTTCTAGATCATGTCCGACTGCCACGGCACAGAACCGGACGATGAATTTACGTACTCCACCAAATAGTCTCTTTGGGCTTTCGCACGTTGCGTGGAGTTTGTGCCTGATGGCAGTGTCGCCTGGCTCAGCAATCCATCACTTCTCCAGCTACCGGGGCTTACAATGTGGGTAGTGGGGTCCTCTGAGTCAATGGTTGATGTCTGCCCAACCTTATCACGCAGGAAATTATGGAGCGCACAGCTTGCCATGACTACTTTTTCCACCTTTGCCGGTCCTATGGCGATGTTGGTTTGAAAGACGCGGAATCGGTTGGCCAGAATGCCGAAGGCATTTTCGACCACACGGCGTGCTCGCGACAGTCGGTAATTGAAGATGCGGTGATCAGTACGCATGTCTCTGTGACTGAACGGCTTCATGATATATTCCTTCAGAGGAAACGCGTCGTCAGCCACAATGAAATGCCTAATCGCCCGCTCGTCGCCGGGGAGAGGTTTGGGGGGTGGGACTGACTCAGCATGGTTCTCGAGGGCTTGCTGGAGGGTGCAGCCGGAAAACACTCCTCCGTCACTTACGCGGCCATTGCAGCCCACATCCACGTACAGAAAGCGATAGTCAGCATCCACTAGGGCCATCAGCACGATACTGAATGTATGTTTATAATTATAGAATGATGACCCTGAGTTCTTTGGTGGCTTTATGTTGATGTGCTTTCCATCAAGGGCGCCCATGCAATTTGGGAAATTCCATCGGGTGCTGAAGAGATCAGCGACCTTCTTCCACTCGTCAGGGGTGGACGGGGACTGCAAAACATAATACAAAGACAATCATATATATATACCAGTTGTGTTAATAAATCAATTGTTTCTCTCTTCCATGCAGGTCCCCGGTGATTACGAGGATAGTAACCATGAGGGGGAAGCACTCAGTATCTCATCGCAGAATTTGAGTGTGGTCGGAGACAACCTGGAGGACGACGAGCCTCAATCCAACCGGACGACCCCATCAAGGTCCACCCTAGGATCCGTCCGAAAGAGACCGGAGGGAGAAAAGCGAGAGAACGCTTTGATGGAGCTTGTTATCCAAAACTTAGAGGAGAGCAAGACCGCTGCTAAGCCAGAAACTGAGGATGCGTTAGACATTTTCGGTAAAGACATAGTTATGAAACTACGCCAGATAACCGACCCACGAATACAGTTGATCGTCCAGAACGAGATTGAACAGGCGTGTTTCCGCGGGAGGATGAAAATGGTAGAAAATTGCGGCCAAAGCACCCCATTGCATATTGCTAGTTCACCGGGAACCGAAGTCCCTAGCCCACGCCCAGGGTCCTTCTCCTACATTAAGCTGTTGGGATCAGCGGAGTACGCCGAGTATGAAACCTAAATAGGTCCGTTTCGCGATCACTCAGTACTGTGCATCACAAATAAAAGAACATACAAATGCTCATGGCGTAATTTTTGTCCTTTAGCAAATCTTACCTTGAAGTAATCATCCTTGAGTCCTTCGTATATGGCGTCACAGGTGTCGGGCACAATCTGGCCAATGGTGGTCGCCCCCACCCGGAACTGGTAGCTTAGGCTCTTGTACGACTCCCCTAGAAGCAGTGGGTATGGTTAAGAAATGTGTCCTACTACAGGTGGGTTGTGGGGTTTTTAATTTGTGGCGTGGGTACCGAGTTGTGGCCGTGTATCCTTATCTCTGTCTGGCGATAAGACTGGCGATTAGAATTTTAGGTAAGTCTGATTATAATTGGGTTAACAATGTTTTAATCAAATCGGATTAACGACGTCACACACATGCGCACACAAACGATTCTTTTGTTTTTACTTTGGTCACTCGCACACGCGCTGTCAATGTTTTCAACGACTCGTCACCGGCAACAGCTAATTCAGGAGCAACACAATCATCCGCAGTATGGCGACTGGCAGTTCTTCACACGGAAACTCCAGAATGGACAACTGGGACGACGAGGAAGTGACCGTCCTGATCAACCTGTGGGGTGACGAACAAGTGCAGACAGCACTGGCGAGGTCTAGAAGAAACATAGAAGTTTACCGGCGGTTGGCCCGGAGGCTGCGCTGTCTGTGTAGCCGATGTCGGCCGGAAAGGAACGCCGTGGCATGCCGCACCAAATTAAAAAGCTTGACTCAAAGATACAAGAAATACCGGGACTACAGCAAGTAAGTAATGTTGGTGTGTTATGTGCTTTACGATGATTGTTGTTGCTAAATATTAACACACGTCAGTGACTAACCCAGTGGCAGTTTATCTTCTGTATTAAGGTCCCGATCAATTTTCTGCCGCACAACATATGTGAACTGTAACACCCATTTCTGCATTTCATCACTCGCAGTGACCGAGCGCGGGCGACGTTCCGATATTATGATGCGATAGAGGACGTTCTGGGGCCGAGGCGGACAGCTGTACCCGACACCCTCTCTGTGGAATCAGGTAAGGGCCCCCTGGGTGTAGCATGATTCATTTCACACAACACAGAACCTTACAGAAAATAGTACAGATGAACCGTTGCACATGAAGCGAACTATTTGCAGTGGATTTATTACAGATGAACCGTTCTATATGAAGCGAACTTGTTGAGTCGATTTAAAACCACACACAATATATTTTTGCATTTTGTTTTCCAGATGCCGCCCCTGACGCCGACCCTGACGCCGACCCTGAAGCAATGGGCATGCAGGAGGAGGAAGAGCTGGAGGTGGCCAGTGAGGCGGCACCAGCCGCACAGACTACAGCAGTGTCTCCAACAGGCACCCCGGCCAGGCAACACACACAGCCCAGTAAGCAACGTTGTAGTCATTGAAACCGACGCCGCACTAACATAACATCCCAAACCACTAAAAATTTGTACACATATCACGCAAGAACAAAAAGTCAGTGTTGACCGAGCTATATTGATCAGTGGTGTAGTGGTATAGGAAATGCACTGTAAAGTCCATTAGATGAAACCAAGTAGTTGAGGCGCTTTAGCTTATACTTGAAACCCACTATGTTGACATTGCAGGGATGGGAAAGCACGACCACGTGATTGACACAATCATCACGCAGTTCGTCACGGCTCAGAAGGAGTCCACGGCCCTATACACGAGGAAAGGCGGCAGCAAAGGGAAATGGAGTTGGAGGAAAGGTGGCAGCAGCGGCAGATGGAACTAGAGGAAAGGCGGGACGAGCGCGAGATGGTTAACAAGAGGGAGCTCCGTAAACATGAGGAGCGGGTGATCGAGCTCCTCACGTCGATGCAACAACGCGCGCCACAGCCACAGCCACAGCCGCAGCCGCAACAATTCCAGAGTGCGACGGCTGATGGGGTGACACACATCACCCTCCTGACCCCACAAACAGCCCAAGCCGGACCGTCAAACCGCAGTCCCAGAACGAGTTTTTATGAATAGAAATAAGGTGAAATTTATCGGACGTTATTGGAGATTGTACGATACAAGTTTGTTGAAACCAGTTTGTGTTGAATTTTAATTGTCTTCTACACACTTTAACCCTGACCTTTCCTACGTGTCATTTGAATAAAAATGCACTTGTAGTTCCCTATATTATGCTTTCTTCCATCTTTTCTACACACTTCGTTATGTCATGATATGAAATCGCCACTAGTTCGTTTCATATAATGTGGTTCATATAATTTGGTTCATATAATTCGCTTCATATAAGTTGCCTTGTCTAAGTCGGCATACCATTACAGGGTTTAGCAGAGTTGGATCTGATCTAGGTCACAAAGGTCACAAAATATATCTACCTGTGGCCAGGAAGCGGAGGGTGATGGAAAGCCTCTCCGCAGTCGAAATTGAGGCGCGATACCGGGTATTCTGCCGAGATATACGATCTTGTACCCGGCTGAGCAACTCGTCAAATTGCTCCGACGCCATCCTGGTGTAGTTGCTGAAGGCGTGCGGTTCATCTGCACGCAATCCAGTCAACAGGGCGTTGAAGGCTCCGAGCTGGTCATGTTGCGCAATGTGTGGACGAACCCACAATTGCCTTCCTTGGTTACGCTGTCGACGACGACGTATCACAAGCATCACAAGGCCAAGAGCAAGAGCAATCTTTTTCCTCTGTACAGCTGAATGCGGCGCCATCTTGCTTTGCCGCTCACTAATGCTAGGAGGCGCTCAAGCTAGTGTAGTTCGCGCTAAAGACACCAGGTGCGTGCGAGGAGGCGCTCATGCCAGTAGTGTAGTTTGTGCTAAAGACACCGGGAGGCGCTCAAGCTAGTAGTGTAGTTCGCGCTAAAGACACCACGTTCATGGACCGCAGTCGCGAAATGGACGGTATATGTGCGCCCCCCAGTCGTTATATGTGCGCACCCCCTGTCGCCAGTTTTAGTCGCAAAACGGGTCGGGTCGGGTCGTGATGCGCAGTCAGTTTTAGATCGTAAATCGTAAACGGGAGGTGTGCGCCAGCCATAACTCAGCAAGTTTAAAGTCGCCTGCACTAACCCCATGCGAAAGGAGGGTTAAAGGTGGGGTTAGGCACCGATTATGACCAAATCTATTGAATGCGACCATATTTAACAGAATTAGATACGCAATAAGTGAAATTTATTCAAATTAACCATAAAATCGAACCCTCCTTAAGGCTACCGCCGCATTGGCGGCAATATTAATATTTATATTTTCGAATCGACGAACGTACAGTAAACAAACCGCTGCCGCCGCCAGTGTGGAAAGCGACGTCGATGCTGCGGCGGCGGCGATTTGTTTACTTTACGTTCGTCGATTCGAAAATATAACTATTAATATCGCCGCCAATGCGGCAGTAGCCTTAAGGAGGGTTCGAATTTAGGGTTAAATTGATCAAATTTCACTTATTGCGTATGTAATTCTGTTAAATATGATAGCATTTAATATATTTGAGCCTAATATATGGCTACAAACGCAGAGGGATTTCCCAAATCTATAAATAACTGAAACATTAGCTAACTCAGGCGCGTTTTGGTCACATACATCCCCCGTGACACATTTGGAACTCTGCGGTTAGCTAACCCGGCACCCTCCTTTAACCCTGGTCCGGTTAAAAATTGGCTCATACATATGGGCCCAGTGTGTATGACCCCCGTCCTGTTATTATGGTCATAGCGAAATACTAGGAAAACGCCCAAATAAATAAACAAACAAGAGTTGAGTGTCCGCCTCCAATTTCCGTAGCTCATGGGCTTAGAACCCTGGTCGAGTCGAAACAATGACTTACATTGCTGTACTTGTCGCTACCTAGCCTGACATTTGGCATTACTAGGATAGGGCAAAGTGCAGTGGAATGAAGAAGACCAATTGTCCACGACATAAAATCAGCTAACATACACACAAAAGAAACAAAATAAATAAATACATAAAGTGGGTGGCTATTCGTACGGGACCGTATGAATAGCCAGAGCACTTATTAGTACGGTGTTGGTCACGTGACTAGCTTTGACCCAATCATAAGGGCCGTATTCGATTAACACGACCTGGGTACTCGGGTCACCTGAGTTGCTAGAATTTCAAATTGAACACTGCGAGTGGAGTCGACAAAAACACATGCCGTGTGCAAAAAGGCCCGAACCCAGTAACCCACTCCTTGGCGAGGGGTGGCTAGGAATGATGACATCACATTTGCGCTGGTACCATCCTGTAGGATAACAGCCCACCAGTACCAGTCCTACATTTTGTTGTTGTAATAACCCAGATTAATGAAATTGAAATATAACAAAACTATGCAATCATAAAATACTTTAAATCCTATTTTGCTGTAGTTATATCGATTATTATAAAAATTACAAAAAATGTGGACTAAGCCACCATGTTTTCCACCCCGAGCATGGAGAATCTGTTCGTTTATTCAACCCGAGTCTGTAGGATGTGTGCATGCGCCAAAAAGTGACTCGAGTGTCCCGAGTTGATTAAAGTTGCATGGTCCGATGGCCTTTGAATTTTTGTCTTATTTTTTAGATAAATATATCAAATTGATCGTTACAAGCTACTAATCATTACTCCGGAGTGATTTTGATTAAAGATGATTAGTTTTGAAGTAATATGAGCTGAAAGAACCAAAAATAATTTCGACAAGCTTGCCAAAAGTCCTGTGGCTATGACCCAGATGTCATCTCGCGGTGACCACGTGATGTGAGATGACCTGGAACCTTACAGGACTGTAGGTAGGTATTCCTGGTTGGGTTGGTAACATTCTGGGAATGGATTAGTGACATAGGCCCATGGCACTAGGGCTTTAAAAAAAAAAATGTGTGTCTGTTGTCTGCTTGTGTCTGTCTGTCTATGTATGTCTGTATGTATCTGTGTGTGTGTCTGTCTGTGTGTATGTCTGTGTGTGTCCATCTGTGTGTTTCTGTGCTGTGTATGTGTGTATGTATGTCTGTGGTGTATGTGTGTCTGTGTGTGTATGGATGTGTCTGTCTGTGTATGTCTGTATGTGTGTGTGTCTGTGTATGTATGTGTGTGCATGTATATGTGTGTCTGCCTCTGCCTGTGTGCGGCTGTCTATGTGTTTCTGTATGTGGGTGTGTCTCTCTCTCTGCAAAGTCAGGTCAGGTGTATGTGTCTGTGTATGTCGGGTGTGTGCATATCTGTGTGTTTGTGTGTCTGTGTGTGCTGTCTATGCATGTCTGTCTGTGTGTGTCTATCTATGTGTGTCTGTCTGTGTGTATATGTATGTGTGGTAATGTCTGTGTGTGTATGTGTGTGTATGTATGTGTATCTATGTGTGTCTGTGTATGTATGTATGTGTGTATGTATGTATGTGTATGTATGTGTCTGTGTGTGTGTATGTGTGTATGTATGTGTGTATGTCTGTGTGTGTATGTCTGTGTGTGTCTGTCTGTGTGTGTCTGTGTGTGTGGCTCTCTCTCTGCAAAGTCAGGTTGGGTGTATGTGTGTCTGTGTATGTCAGGTGTGTGCATGTGTGTGTTTCTGTGTATGTGTGTGCTGTCTGTGTATGTCTGTCTGTGTGTGCCTATCTATGGGTGTCTGTATGTGTGTGTATGTATGTCTGTGTGTGTATGGCTGTGTGTGTATGTCTGTGTGTATGTCTGTCTGTATGTATATGTGTCTGTGTGTGTATGTCTATGTGTGTATGTCTCTGCATGTCTGTCTGTGTGTATGTCTGTGTGTGTATGTCTGTGTGTGTATGTCTTGTGTGTGTATGTCTGTGTGTGTATGTCTGTGTGTATGTCTGTCTCTGTGTCTCTGTAAAATCAGGTCAGGAAACACACAGACACATACACACACATCCACCTCATATCCCCTTCCCCTCTATGACCCTGCACAGCAGGCCTACTTGGTTGGGGGGGCTAATGGGGTCACGAGATTGGCCTAATTGGTTAATGGCCTTCCTGCATAATGGGTGTTTCAAACTGAGTGTTCAAAGGGGTGAGGTTATAAACTCACTGGTTATTCTGTATATACTGTCCCAAATCATTAGCTAATAGACCAATATCTAAGTTGGATATATAGCATCAAATGTAAGTAGTTGTTTTAATTTTGACCAAATTATATTTCATCGGACCATGCAACTTTAATCGAATACGCCCAAGATGAGACAATATTTACAGCTAACCCTAAAGGCCCTGCCAAATTACGACGCATCTCACAAGCGCGCGGCCAATGCGTAAAATCACTTTTTAAGTCGAGAAGCGTCAAACTTTTCGCCGTGGGGGGGGGGGGGGGGAGCAAAGTTGGACATATACATACCGTATACATAGCGTATGGCCAACGTAGGTGATTGCGCAAAACTTTGCCGACCCCATGATGTGCAACGCCGTATCTCGACGAATGTTGACGTACATTGACATATACCAACGAGCCCCTAACACACACATAACGCATAGCGACGTATCCCGACGTAGCGGCCAAAAATCACATACGTTGGCGCAATGCGTCGTAATGTGACAGCCCCTTAACCTGGGGGACGGGATGGAAGTACACCAGAATATGATGTGATAAAGAAGTACCATAACTAACAAGTGCTCTGGCTATTCATGCGGACCCGTACGAATACCAACTTCCATAAATAAATGCTTTGCACAGACCTTTCAGATCTCCGACGCCATCCCCGTCCGAGTCCTGGAAGGAGCGTGGGTAGACTTGGTAAATGACGGAGCTCTGCCACCATTTGAGGGCCTGAGAGTCGCTGTCACCGGCCGGCGGATCCTGGACCACCAGCGGGTAGCCACATGTATAGAAGGTGCCCGTGGCGATGCCCACCACGCAGAAACAGTGCAGTAACTTCTCCGCCATTGACGCCAACCGGGCGCCGTCGGGTGGGCGACGGATGCCGCCGCCCCCGCTGCCGTCCCGCCGGCCCGGGACCCGGGCCGGGGCCGGGGCCGGCGGAGGGGCTTTGGCATCGTCTGCGGCGGTGTTCAGGGCGGGCATTGTCAGGCACTGCGCGATGCGACCGGGACCAGTGGCGTTACTGTGGTGTGAGCACAGATTGTCGCTGGTTTATCATGTAGGGGATAAGTGTTTATGCAGAGAGGACCCCAGATGCATATCTAGGAGTAGGAGGAGTAGGAGGAGTAGGAGGAGTGTGTGTGGTGTGTGGTGTGTGGTGTGTGGTGTGTGGTGTGTGGTGTGTGGTGTGTGGTGTGTGTGGTGAGAGAGAGATAGAAAGAGAGTGAGTGTGTTTGAGGGTGTGGGGGGAGGGCGTGGGGGGAGGGTGTGTTGGACAAACCTGCAACTTGCAACTGAGCAAGCTTTCGCAGTGTACGATCCAGCCTGGTTTCACTTTCATCCATCCTAAATCATCCATCCCAGGCAGCCTACAAACCCTGTAGAGGTTCAGTAAGTTCTACACATAATATAGCTTTGCTAAGTGATACCGAAGTAATCCCACGAATCACACCACGATTCCCCTCACGCAGACAGCAAGGCACATGTAGAAAGTAGCGCCTTCAGTTAAACCACCGATGCATCACCCCTCCTGGTTCCCTAGCCTTCTTCACAGATGGCGACGTTCCAAAATGGATGCACCTAGGGGGAATCGCCTCTAAAAATGTTTAATGAAATTCCATGTCTGTGAACGGGGTTATGAGTACAAACTTTGATAAATTGCAGATACGGCTTAGTCCAAAAAAAAAGGGCAAGCCTGGTCCCTTCGCCTTCTCCACAGATGGCGCCACTGGGCCGGTGATGCGGATTCCGAGGGACACCAGTTTGCCAGGGACACTTCCATTCAAATGCATTGTTAACGGCCGTGAGCAAATCTTCATACAGAAGAAGTCAAATATCTCTCAAATTACACCATCTAGAAACAAATCGCTTGGTACACATATAGAAAACATCTTTACCATAAAGACTATATTCAAATTTATAAGGTTAGGGTTCTTGATTTCTATTAATTTTGAATAAAACTAACGTTTTGCACTGCGTGTACCATCAAACTCAAGGCATTGTCAATGGTCGTGAGCAATGTTCATACAGAAAATACAGAAGAAGTCAAATATCTCTCAAATTACACCATCTAGAAACAAATCGTTTGGTACACATATAGAAAACATCTTTACCAAAAACATTATATTAAATTGATAAGGTTAGTGACGATGCTGTTCGATTTTGATGCATGTGCAGAAGCGATGTGTCCCTCGCAAACTGGTGTCCCTGGGAAACCGCAACACCTGTTTCAACGCGAATGCGCTGAAGCGCCACTAACGTCTGCGGAGAGTTTTGGAACCCGAATGCGTAGCGATGGGCTGGCAACGAGCGGCCGTCAGCGCCATTTAACCCCGGCGGGACCTTTGTGCACTACACATAACGTCATAATGTGTGAACAATGGGGTATGGCTTTTACGTAGGAGATGTTGTCACTGGAGTTTTACGTCCTGGCAACATCTAGGGTTATATCAGGATGGGTACTCGCTAGTGACAGTGCACACTCAAGGTGACTTTATAGTGATTACCCACTGGGAGACCAGGCCGCCAGCACCATGACCTCATATCCCACTCAGTCACATTATGCTGACACGGAGCCAGCCAGCCCTTGCTCTATCCTAATAATGCCAAGCGCCAGGCTAGGAAGCGACAAGTATCAATTTCTAAGTTGTTGGTTTGACGTAGGAGATGCTTGAGGTGAAGGATGGGAGGGGGTGAGATAAGGGATGGGGAAGAGAGCAGTCAAACCTATGCCAACAATCTCCAAATCCAGATAAATCTGATTCTAGGCTTAATAGACAATTTGCACGGAGCATGCACACACAGCTGAAACTAGGGTTGTGTGTCATTTCTGGGAGCGGGTACTAATTTTGCAATTATTATTCTGCACTTCTACGCATAAATAATTTTAACAAATTAATGAAATAAGAAAGTAACCAAGAGTGTTGATGTTCCTGGCTACTGGATAAGAAATATGAACATGTATGGATACATATATGATACATATGTGTTATATAAGCGATTATGTGAATATAAATAAAGAATAGCCCCTAAATGTTTCGGTGCGCCTTCTGGGCACCTGCTTACTTCCCAACACCCCTTACTCTCTGAACAGGCCCCCTGTAACCGGGCACTTCTCTCCTCCCCCTGGCCAGGGAACCGGCACTAACTATATGATGGAAACAAGCTGAACTCTGTTCCGGAATTCACATACCTCGGATGCACTATATCAACTGATGGGCGCATTGATGCTGAGATACAGAGGAGGATGGCCTGGGCTAGCACATCTTTTGCCGACTATGCCAGAGACTCTGGCACAACGACCATGTGTCCACATGGGTGAAAGGCAAGATCTACTGCGCAATCGTGCTATCCACCCTACTATATGGAGCTGAGGCCTGGACAGTGTACAGACGACAGGTGAAAAAGTGGCAAGCCTTCATGATACAACATCTGCGTTTGATCTTGAGGATAACCTGGAAGGACAAAGTGATAAACAAGGAAATACTCGATCGGACAGGGCTGTCCTCTATGGAAGATCTTTTGATCAAAAAGAACATCCGGATGCATGATGAGGATGTCAACAGATAGGCTACCAAAGCAGATCCTCTATTCTCAATTGTCTTCTGGTCAGAGAATGAGAGGATGCCCACATCTCCAGTTAAAGGATACTATCAAGAGAATCCTGAAGGTAAGAGACATTAAGATCGATTCATGGACATCACTTTCACAGCAGAGTTAAATGGAGAGTGGCAGTTAAGTAATGAAAGCAGTCTTTGTCACATTTCGACTGACATGATGATGATGATGATAAATATATATATGTATCATGAAATATACATGTATGCTTTAAAGCACCATCATCTTTTCTCTGCAAGAATATACAAAAGTAAAGCTTGTTTTATTTAACGACGCCTCTAGAGCGCATTGATTTTTGTATCATCGGCTAGGGGACGTGAATCAAATGGTCAATCTGAAATATTTCTTAGGAGGAAACCTGCTGCCGCCACATAGGCTACTCTTTCCGATAAGCAGCAAGGGGTCTTTTATATGCACTTTCCCACAGACAGAACAGCACATGCCACAGACTTTGATGAACCAGTTGTGAACCACTGGTTGGAATGGAAAATAACCCAAACTGCAAATGGGTCCACTGAGTAGGATCAATTGGATAACCGACACCTTCACAGGTGGACATGCTACTGCCTGAGCTACATCCAGCTCCCACAAGAATGTACAGAACTCCAGTTTTGGTATTAAGTTTATTTAACCGATATTGTTGGTGTCACCTGGCAACATTTCAGAGCCTCTAATATGAGGAATCAAACCATACACCATTCCAAGCACAGAGTAAAATGTGGCTCACGATGATCGACCCATCAATTAGGTCCAATTAATTACAGCACTTGACAGTTTGCGTTCACAATACAAAATAATGCAAGAATCACAGAATAGTTGTTGTCCCATAAATGGTAAAAACACGTTGGATTCAGATTGTATAGGAAGTGTACATATATATATGTGAATAGTAGGAAGAACTTGTTATCTGATGGAAGTGAATAGACACTGGCTCGCACCTGTGATATATAATGTAGATAATTGACTTAGCTCATCCACCCTCACTATATTGCCGTTTGTTGGAAACTAATGTTGTCGGCTATCAAAGAAACTTAGCGTCAATATTCCTAGAACCCCATTCAGCCCTTGAAAAATCACACATACTGCTTAATACTGCAGAATGCAATAGTCAGCTGTTTATTATTATTATTAATATTATTATTACTATTGTTAGTAATATTAATATTATTCTTATTATTAATATCATTACTAGTATTGATATTATTAATATCATTAATATTATCAATATTATTCTATTAATACACCACCTTATTTCTGGACATCAGCTATGAAATGTGAGTTGGAAAATTGAAGGCATATTAAAGTTGCATAGTCGGATGGTTTTGAATTTCTGTATTTTTTCTGAGATAAATATATTAGATCGATCACTAGTATCTACTTTACATTAGTTCAAAGTTACTTTTATTTTAAATGGTAAACTTTTGAGATATGTTGAGTACAAACATGGAAAATTAGTTTTGGCATACTTGCCAAAACTCTGACACCATAGACTTCTGCAGACAACACAAACAAACAATATATAAAAAATTCCAGTGCGCGAGTGACAATATTCACGGCACTGGGGGGTGGCGCCAGCTGTCCCACCCAGGGGAGGGGCCACCCATAAAGTAGTACACAGAATCAGGGTGGCCAGTAGGCGATATTCCCTTACGCGCCTTTATACTCGCATACGTTTTATACATCACATATATATATATATATATGCGTGTGTAGGTTCAGTTAAATTGACTTAGTATTGCTTTATACGCAGAAACAAATGCTTAATAAGTGCACCAGTATCTAAGTTAGATATGTAAAATGAAATCTAGATAATTGGTTTGGTTTTGAAAGTTTGATATTTCATCGGACTATGCAGCTTTAAGTATGGACTGGTTTTCAACATTTTTGCTGTTTATCAGACTCAAATATGTACCTGATCCTTTAGAAAATACTGACTAGCTAAACTTGAAAAGCTTTAAATAAACAATTGTCGCCGATAATTGCGGCATTACAATAAATAGAGCGCCTTTTAATTGTTAATTAGTTATGTCTTTCATTGAGCATACAAAGTTAATTAATTGATCATGTTTTCATTTCGAATATATCCAAAGATAGGCATTTATAATAATAGAAGAAAACTGACTCCAAACGAAAGTAAATGGGATTATAGCAATCAACCTAATCCTATACGGACTAATTTAGATCAATGGTGGCAGTTTAATGGAATTCAAGGCTTTCCAAGACTAATTACCCCAAAAATAGGTTAAATTCAAGGTTTCCCCAGAACATGAAATGGGGCAAATGAAATTCAAGACTTTTCAAGACTTTTCAAGGCTTTCCAGGCCCCATACGGACGCTGGATATTTGCCAAAAGATGGTGAAGACCCCCCCCCCCCCCACACACACACACACCCTCCAAAAACTAAAAATTAATCGAGCAACTTTAACAAACATGCGATAGGACGAGTAAGTGGATTCACTGTGGAATACGACCACTCTCCAGGCACATCCTTGGTTATACGGAGACAGAGAAGATACATGCACATCTGTGCTGGAGAACATTTATCGGAGTGCAGTTCTGGGCCCATATGCATGGAGCAGTGTTAGCGGCGAGTGGTGTTCACCATATAACACAGGGTAGCTAACACCGTTTATCCGGGGCGTCAAGAACTATGTCACGCCGTATGCATGGTGGCCTAAACGGTGAGTGTTAGCTAAACGTGAATGTATTTATAGATTTGGGAAATTCCTCGATTCGACAATATGAATAACGCCGCCAATGTGGTGCCGGCGTTAATATCGGTTCGAATTTAGGGTTAAATTGATCAAATTTCACTTATTGCATATGTAAATCTGTCAAATATGATCGCATTGAATAGATTTGGGTCTAATATATTGCCGCCGATGCGGCGGCGGCGATGTTTAGTTGACATTTGACAGTATGGATATCGAAGTCGGTGCGGCGGTGGCGGTGGCGGCGGCGGTGATTTGTTTACTGTACATTCGTCGATTCGACAATATGAATAATGCCGCCACTGCGGCGGCGGCGTTAATATCGGTTCACTTTTAGGGTTAATTTGATAAAATATCACATTTAGAGTATGTAATTCTGTCAAATATGATCGCGTTGAATAGATTTGGGCTCCATCCTGACACTAACCTAACACTAACACCGCTGTAAACCTGCTATGAGCAGGTGTTAGAATCTCCGACTTTAAACGCACGGTGTTTGTCTAACACTGCTCCATGCATAACAACTTTTCGGCGCTAAACCAGAAATCCCGCCCTAACCACGGTTTGGCTCGCTAACACCGCTCCATGCATATAGGCCCAGGTCTGGATAATAATAATAACCAATAACGACAACAGAAAGGATTTGAAAGGTTGCGAATGAAATTATGTGTGTATGAAGGAAGGTGTGGGGTGGAGGTGGGTTGGGGTGGGGGGTGGGGGGGGGGGGGCAAGTCAGTGAGTGCTTACTTAATTCTTGTGAAATTCCAGTTACGGTCCACTCAGCAGCTTCCTTGATTGTCAGCTTGGGAAATGTTAGTCCGGTTTGAATTGTGTATTTGAATTATGTATATTGGCAACAGATGATCAATTGTAGCAGTCGATGCTATATACATATATACACTCTTGTTAAATGTATGTATATATATACATGCATATATTCATACACTCTTGATATATATATTATATATATTATATATAATACAGATTTTATATATAAACTACATATATTATATACTATATATTGTATATATTATATATATTATATATATTATATATATTATATATTATATATATTATATATTTTATATATATAGTATATATAATATATATATATAATATATATATATAATATATACTATATAATATATATGTAATATGTAATATATATATCAAGAGTTTATGCATATATGTATGTATTTATAATATATATAATATGTATAATATATATAATATATATAATATATATAATATATATAATATATATAATATATATAATATATGTAATATACATAATATATATAATATATATAACATATATAACATATATAATATATATAATATATATATGTATGTATATATATATATATATAACAGGACTGTACAGAACTGACTGCACTGTTCACATACTTATTTTGGTGTTACCATTACCAGGGTGAATGGGTTCGTTAATACATATATTTATGCAAATATATGGGATAGTGCATACAGTCAATCACGTGGGTCTATGACACATGTGCACGTGTACATATACATGCACGTGGACATATATATGCATATACATATGCCAATACGTATATATATACATATATATATATGCATGTGTACGTATATATATATATATATATATATATATATGCATAACATACGTTCGCATATCCCATCCTGATATGCCCTTAGGTGTTTCTAGGACGTAAATCAACAAACAAACAAAACAAACAATATATACATATGCGTGTATGTATTTGCATATATATATTTAAGTGCATATACATATATACCTATGAATATGGGCAAATACATACACATATATGAAATATATATGTATATATACACAAATACATACATATGCATGAATATAGATAGATGCATATACATATATTATACATGCAAATATATACATATACATATATATATTGTCTATATACATGCATACGCAAATACATAAATATGTATATTATGAATATATATACACAAATACATGTATATAGATATATGCATATACATAATACATACATATATGTGAATATAGCCATATGTATATACATACATACATATATATGAACATAGATATATGTATCTACATATAATCAAATATGTATATATATATATATATACATATATATATATTCATAACATAGACTGAATAATAGTACACGTACCTGTGTTAATAAAAAAAATTGTTTAAGGAAACTAAAAAAATACAGTAACATGATCAAACACGATCAGACAGGACACGGCGAGGACCACACACACACACACGTAAAGACCATTCAAATCGAATAAGGTCGTAATTGTTCAAAATGGTCACGCGCATATAGTGACTATAGTAAGTAAGGCGGTAACATCCAATTAAGATCATAAATATTTCCCATTTGCAGTCACGCCAATATCGCCCAAATGCAATTCACTGTACTTGTCAAATAAACACAACGTCATTTTTCTCAAACTTCAAAGCTGCAGTTCCCCCAAAACTATCAAAACAATCCTGCCCCACCAACATAAACAACAACCAACTATTATTGTCTTCCATCGAATATGAACAATAATCCCCATAGTGTATTTTAATTCTACAGGATTGGTGCTTGAACTAATATAGCACTGATCAAACTTAGATTATTTAGACTGTCAATTCCAATAGTAAGATGGCCGGAAGACGAGTGCTCCGGCGCTGACAAATGTCATATTCAGATGAATAAATACTTTACCAAAAAAAAATTAGAAAATTACCAGAAACCTTACAACAACATTGTTGTGTTCCAAAAGTAGAGTGTCGGCAATATTAAAAATAACATTAAAGACTTCCAAATTCTTCCATCAATGGATGAATTGTCCTGGAACCAAATATATCTAATCAAAATAAACGCAGCTACTCGGTGGCAATGTCAGCACATTGTTGTAAATAATGTACATTGAAATGTGAATTACAGTAAAGGTGAACGCCTAGAAGGAATAGCTTGGTAGTACTAGTAGTACACATGCGACGATAGTGATCATTGAAACATGACAAGAGGGACCATGTTGTATCAATTGTTAATGTTAGTCATTCCAACTAGTATAAGTAGAATTCAAATAAGTATAGGCACTTTGTCTCAATATACAACAGCCAAATCGACCAGGTTCTTATCCAGAATTCAATCATAAATGCACATTCATCAATTTAAAGCTGCATACTCCGATGAAATATCAAATTTTCAAAACCAAACCAGTTATCTAGAGTTGATTTTACATATCTAACTTAGATACTGATGCACTTATTATATAAGGTAACCAGTTATCTAGATTTGATTTTACATATCTAACTTAGATACTGATGCACTTATCAAGCAGTTGTTTCTGCGTAGAAGGCAATACTGAGTCAAATTAACAAAACCTGTTACTGCAGAAGTCTATGGTGTCAGAGTTTTGGCAAGCTTGCCAAAACTAATTTTCCATGTTTGCACTCAAAATATCTCAAAAGTTTACCATTTAAAATAAAAGTAACTTTGAAGTAATGTAAAGTATATACTAGTGATCGATCTAATATATTTATCTCAGAAAAAATACAGAAATTCAAAACCATCGGAATATGCAACTTTAAGTAAAGTCATAAATAAAACAGTTCGAAACAATATACAGTACAACCCCGTTGGTTAAACCAAAGTCGGTTAATCCAAATTATCGGTTAATCCAAACAAAATTGTCGGACCCCAGGCTACTCTGGTATGGTTAAACCAAACTTCGATATGGTTTATAAGGTCATCAGAGACCCCACTAACTTTTTTATATGATAAATGGTAGTATTTTGCTGGGCCGCCAACAAAAGTTTGGATTAACTGATCGTTTGGTTTAACCGAGCAGGGTTTAACGGGGTTATATTGTAGATACATAAAAAAACAATAATCAAAGTGACCACATACATTGTATATTACATGTGCAATACACACTTACTCAAATTCAAAGTCAAAGCCAAAGCTCGGTTAAACCAATGATCGGTTAATCCAAACAGATTTCTAGGATCCCTTCAAGTTTGGTTTACCGAGGTTATACTGTACAATGGGATAGACCGCCTTGCCAGTAGATTCTTAATAATGCAGTTTGAAGATATATGCAAGTATATATATGCATATATATGTCCCCAAACTATATATATCCCGTAAGGTATTCCGGAGACTCTTACGCATAAGCAGCTTTTTGCGGATTCCAAACCTTATATTAAGGCGATAAAATAATGTCGATATAAGTTCAAGTTGAATAATTGGTTTGAGGAAAATGCAAATCAATGATATCGGGCAGGGACCAGTCCGATATCAGTGTTATCAGGTTGAATAGCTGACTGGTCATTGTAATAAATAGAAGTGTAGATATAGTATTACAACACCATTTAGGCCGTTAATACATATATATATATATATATATATATATATATATATATATATATAAATGCATATATATACTTATATATGCATATAATATATATATATATACACATGCATTTATATATATATATATATATATATATTATATATATATATATATATATATACATATACATAATCATGTATATATAACTGGTCGAGTCAAACCAATGACTTAAAAATTGATACTCATCGCTTCATAGCCAAGCGCTCAACATTATTAGGTCAGGGCAAGGCCTGGTTGGCTCAGTGTCAGGATAATGTGACTGAGTGGGATATCAGGTTGTGGTGCTGGCGGCCTGATCTTCCAGTGGGGCAGCACTACAAAGTCACCATGAGAGCACACTGTCTCAAGTCGGTACCCGTCCTGATATGACCTTAGATGTTGCTAGGACATAAAACAACAACAAACAAACAAACTGTATATATCAATATCTATGCATAGTTATGTAAATATGCATAACAATAAATGAATGAATGTAAATATAAATAAATTTACATTTACGTAAATGAAGAGTTTCTAGGCGTACGTGAGCCGTACTCGTAACCTGGTGGTCTAAACGTAGGTGAGTATGCGCAGGCGTGTGTTTCGTGAGAATGCACGCACATGAATGTGGTCATGCTTGACAGGGCCCTAAATACACAAAATAATTATATATCAATCCAAATTTGCTAGATCACTGTTCCGAGCACGTGACGTGACACGCGCTGACTGTGTGATTGTTGGACATTTTGAAAATGTCCGACAATTCCACAAAACGATTTAGGGAAATGACTAGATAGTGGCAGCCATTTTATTTATGTGTTTTAATATTAGTGTTTAAGCTTCACGGATCTTTAGATCTGTTGTACGTTTAGGCAGGTGGTCTTAAGCTAAAAGTCCATATATGCGGTATGTGAATGCGAGTGCGACAAACAAGGGGAAAGCATATAAAGGCACAGTGGTGCTTCATTCAATATGTCCGACTGCGAATGCGGCAAGTGGATCGCTCCATATACCGGTCGGTGCGAATGTGAATACTGCTCCATTTCCCATAGAGAAACCAGCAAATTTGACTTTCTTTCACATATTTGTGGCAAGAAATAGAGGAAATCACATTGGTATTTTTTCATGCCCGTATTCGCCACCGCATACAGCGTATATGGAATCTTAGCTTAAACGTATGCCTCACGTACGCGTAGCCACTGCCGCTAAAGATACCCCTGGACATAAGGTGCATGCGCAGTGACAGTGCCGTACGTTTAGACCGCCATGCTACGCGTACGGCTCACGTACGCGTAGCCACTGCCTTTCCAAAATGCAATAAGCGCCAATCCAAAAAATGAGTTTGCAATGCCAATGCCAAGTTCGTAGATCGTGTTTTGAAAAAGAGACCTTTATATATATAATATATATATATATATAAATTATATATATAAATATATATACATATAATAATATAATAATATATAATATATCAAGGTTACTTTATATATATGAAGCTCTTTTCCAAAACACGATTTCAAAACTTGCATTGGCATTGCAAATTGGTCTTTTGGATTGGCGCTTATTTTGTTTTGGAAAAGAGATATTTAAATGCATATTTATGTGAATAATGAGCATACATATTTGGTTTTATATATGCAGATTCATATATAATTATATATAAGCATCTATATATACATATCTATAGATAGATACATATACATGTTCCGAACTAAGGCTGGCCATTAATAATGAGCATTGACCATGACTACATTTGATTTAACCATGTTCTCCTTTCAAATCAAAATGCCTTTCTACAAGTGACTGCATTGGCTATAGTCGCGTACAACTGTCACGAGAGGGAGCTGTTTAGGAGGTCCATTGGATATAATTATAAAAAGTAAATTGAGGGAACACCTTAAGCAGAAAATAAGGAAAATCATGAATATTAAATGAGATTGCAATTCATAGCACTGTCGAATATTTCAGACGGTGTTCTTTTAGGGTGTTTATTTCCTTTTTGTTATAAAAAAAAAGTTCACTGAGCATTCATTACGTGAATAGATCTCTGCGATTGTGATCGGTTACCATCGTTACTGAGGACTCGCTGAGATAACAATTAGTTAATCTTTAAAGAAAGGAAAAGATAAAAGCTCAGCGTGCAATACTGAAATTAAAGCTGTGTTAATTAAATTAAAATTAGTCATGCATAGCAGAGTTATGTAAAAACACATACTCTCAAGGCGAAAGCTTATATATATATATGTACAGATGCAGATAATGTTGATACTTTATCTCAGCAATAAAAACTACACCATTGTATCACTGAATCAATCTCAGCAGCAGTTGGTTGATGGGAGTTGTTAACCCAACATTCAGTATAAACTGTGAAGACTCTGTGATGAAAAGCACATAGGAGAATCGATGAATGGTAATACATCGCTAGTAATAGTATATATATATATATATATATATACATATATATATATATATATATATATATATCTCACATGTCTCACTTTACTTAGGGAGGGGTGGGGGGGCGCAAGAAACAAGACAATTCTTACATTAACATCACAAACATTCGTGTTTTGTTGTTATTGTTAAAGCTGCATAGTCTGATGAAATCATCAAATTTTCAAAACCAAAACAATTATCTAGACTTCATTCTACATATCTAACTTAGATATTGGTGCACTTATTAACCATTTGTCGCCACATCAAAGGGAATACTGACACAATTTCATAGAATCTGTTACTGCAGAAGCCTATGCTGTCAGAGTTTTGGAGTGCTTGCCAAAACTAATTTGACATGTTTGCACTTCAAATATCTCAAAAGTTAATCATTTAAAATCAAAGTTAATTCAAATTAAAGTAAGGTAGATTATAATGATCAACTTAATATATTTATCTCAGAAAATGACAGAAACTCAAAAGCATCGGACTATGCAACTTTAATGTTAGATAAAAAGAATATATGAAGAGCTCTTTTCCAAAACGCGATAAGCGCCGATCCAAAAAATGAGCGTGCAATGCCAATGCTAAGCTCACCGCTGGTGTTTGTAAACGAGTCCTTCATATATATATATATATATAAAGAGTTCTTCAATATATACATATATATATGATTATGAAGAGCTCTTTTCCAAAGCACGAGCTAAGACTAAGATCTTGGCACTAGCATTGCAAGCTAATCTTTTTGATTGGTGCTTATCACGGTTTGGAAAAGAGCTCTTCAAATATTCTTCTATTCAAAACCCTTTTTGTGTGTGTTCTTTTCAGCGAATGGGAGTTAGATCAATACAGTTCAGTGAGCATTCATTACCTGAACAGACCTCTGCGAGTGTTACTCGGTCACCATCGTTACTGAAGACTCGCTGAGGTAACAATTAGTCAATCTATTCAAGAGCATGATGGTCGGGTAATTGTTAGCAAAGTCTCCTGCATGTCACAAGTGGTTGGTTTTGACCTCAACAGCATTGTATAAGAATCATACCGGTATAAATAAAGCAAGTTGTATCCGCTCAATCTATTTCCTGTGGTCTAAATGGTTCACCCCAATAAGACTGGTGGCGCCGCCACTGTGCAGCCGCCACACTAACCAGCAGCCGTGCTGCCTCACTCGCCGCTTAAAAAGTATGCATCGTGATAATCCCCGATTATCACCCATAGTAATGGGGTTCGTCTAGTGCCCCTCCACCCCCAATTACTGTACGGGGCTGAATAGGGTATATACAGTATATATATACACACATGTTCACTGTATATATATTTAGGTATCGGGGGATATACATATGCATACATACATATATGTACATATATGCGTATATATGTACATACATAACATGTATATATTATATATATTTTATATGTATATATATGCTTACATACAAAAATATGTATATATATTATATATATGTATATGTATATGTATATATGTATTCATATATGAGGCTGTCTCAAAAGGTGCTAAGTAATTTGGGACAAAACTTTGTCCATTTTAACGATCAACATACTATCTGCTGATACATTTGCTCAGGATAAACTGATTTATGGTGTTTCATAATCCAAATAGAATACATATTGATTTGAAGCAAATGTCCTTGTGTTTTCAGTGCAGCCATTTCTGTGCTATTTTGTGTCAATCATTAAGTGGACAAAAAAAAAAGAAGAGGTATCACTTTTTGAGACAGGCTCATATATATGTGTATATATATATATATATATATATATATATATATATATATACATACAATGAAACCCCAATTTTTACACGCTCTGATGTTACACAAATTCGCATATAACACAATGGGTCATGAGACCGGGAATTCCTTAATTCAAAGCTTAACTAAACCCCGATTTAGCGTGACTCTTCTATTTTCCCCACGATGACTTTAAATGAACCCAATGATCACATTATGTCAGGGGTTCACTGTACACGCACACATATATATCTATATATATATCTATATATAATATTATTATATATATGTATATGCATGTATATATATATATAATATTATATATATAAGTATATGTATGCATACATATATATATATATATATATATATATATACATATATAGACACATATATATATAGGATATATAGGATAGTGTCTGTTTCATTAGAAGTTGACATGGTTGACATGCTTGAGCCTGAATGACCATTGTTATGAAAGTTGAAACCCAACAGGGAACACGCAAATTAACAATTGCAGCACACAATAATATATAATAACATACACGTAGATAATGAAATAGACCTACAGGAGTGGGGTCATAGCTATTCCACCGCGTTCCCTCTGCGTCACTGGCGAGCACTGAAAAAAAAAAACACCCACGCAGGGTGCTAGGTGTCTGTCCCCCGGGGCTGATGCTCGACCACATCCTCAGTGACCGCCGATGCCCGGCGCACCGCGGCGCGCCGCTCGTCTTCCGGCGACTCGCCCATCACGCACACCGGCGGGGTAGCAGTGGGCGGCGTGCCGGGTAGGGCGTCCTGGGGGGGAGGGCCGTGTTCGATTGGCGTGTTCGGGAGGGCGATGTCCACAGACAAGGCCGGGGAGGCAGGCGTCGGGACACATACGTCACCGGGCTCGCATTGACGCTCCCCCGGCCCGACGGTGTCCGTGTCCGCGTCCGCGTTCGTATACGCGTCGACGGCCGTCACCTCGGAGCCGAGCACGGGGCCGAGGATCCACTCCTGCTGCTCAATGTCCTTGATGATCTCATCATAAGGGGGCGGGTCGGGCGGCAGCGGCGTACCCGGCGGGTACATGGACACCACCCGGCCGGACTCCCGTCGCGCCGACGTCCGGGTCGCGTCGCTGGCGCACCGCCGCCGTTGCTCCCGGCGGCGCGACTGCATCATCCACGGGTGGTAGCCGGGCTCTGTGGGCGCCACGAAGCCCAGGTGCGACGGCGCGCGCTGCTCGAGGGGCTTGTAGGGCGGTGGCGCCTGCAGGTCGGCCGGGGCGGACGGCGACAGGCGGACGTCCCGGTCGTGGCCGGGCCGGCGCAGGATTGCCTCGAAGGCCAATCGAACACGCTGGTCCGCGTGTGGCTCGGCGTGGTTCGCGGTGCCCGACCGCTCCAGACCCGGCGCATGCGCTGTGACGCGCGTGCGCTGGTGGAGCGTTTGCTTGTGGTAGGCGACAGACGCCATGATAAGCGCGAGTAGAAGCACGATGGCCGCCGTTGCGATCAGAATCTGGGTTGACGTGTCAAGGGTCCTAAACCGGGCTGAAACGACCATAGGGGGCGTTAGCCACACGCTGCTGCTGGGTGTGTGTATGTGTGTGTAGCCAAGTGAGGCGGGACCAGTGTAGTCTATATATAATTATGTATAGCCACCAGTCACGTGATAGAGGTTGGTAATAATTATGTAGTACATAAGGCATGGTTTCGGGGAGCATATATATATATATATATATATATATGTATGCGTATATATGTATATATATATGTACATATTTAACATGCATATATATTATAAATAATATATATATTATATATTACATATGTATATATATATGCATACATATGTATATAAGTACACATATATATGTATATATATATAAATATGCAACTATATGTATAGATAATATGTATGTGTATATTATATATGTAATAATGTATACATATATATATATATATATGAATATATACATATATATTCATATGTATAGAGCTGTATATATATGTATCATCATCATGCTGTCATCATCAATGGGACAAAGACTGCTTTCATTACATAACCGCCGCTATATATGTATATATGGACATATATATACATATATATATATGTATATATATGGCATACATAAGCGCTTCTAAAAAAAATAGAATGACATTGAGCTATGCGCCATAATAATTAATAACTGTTGCAGCAGGATAGAACTATGCGATATTTTGCATCAATCGAATGGAGTGAGCGTTCCATTCTTAACCGCTCTGCATGTACTGTACTGTTCTTGTAGCGGTCCTAAATAAAGATAAGGTCCTAAATAAAGCGGTCCTAAATAAAGATAAGGCAAGAAATGCACGAACGACGCGTGACATTACCCTCAAAATACGTAGGTATTAACTGTTAGTGTTACACGCCCATTACCCACCATGTTGTCGGGATAACTAACTCAGTAACTGACTGGCTAGTTTCACATTCAGAACAGTTGTGGCGGGGTGTGCGCGATAGTTTCAAGGTGGCGGTGTTGGCTGTAGTTGCTGTGAGCAGATGATACACTCAAGACGACGAAGTGATCAACACAGGATAGGGATTGACGACAGTCACGCTTCATTGAGCATGGGGGAGGGGCGGCCATAGAGTATGGACGGTTCTCATAGAGACAACACAACAGCTGTAGAGTTCAACAGTCCATAGAGGGCCAGAGAGCATATATCCACACCCATCCACACAGCACACTGATGTAGCAGTAAAGTGGTGTCCACACAATGTCACATCGGAAATGGCGAGATGGTCTCAAACTTGAATTCCATTCAACAGTATTAGTCGCATATATATATATGTTAGTGTTGTTATGAGTGGAATGAAATAAGTTAAGTGCACTTGGAAAAAGGTGGGGTGGGGTGGGGGGAGGAGTTGTGGCATACGCGAAGAGAGATGGAAGTATGTACGCCTTAGAAGTCAGAGTAAAATATAAGAGGGCGATTGTGGGGTGGGGGGGTGGGGGTGTATACTTAGGTACATCGTGCGGTATCCTTGGCACATTTGTACTTTGTATAGAACAGACTGTTAGAGGTTATACTTATAGTGCAAATCCGGCGTGAGCGTATGACGTCACTCACCTCGTCATAGAACAGTAGTGACAGCACGTCAGTAGTTAGATAACAACATGGCACACAATGTCACGTGACAGCGCAGCATTAAGTCACGTGAGAGCAAACCGGGAACTGAGCACTCGAAGCACAGGAAACCCTCTTGGAACATATAGTGCTCATAAAGAGTCATATCCATATGTACATGTACATATATGTACATATAAATATATGTATAAATATATACATATATATGTGGATGCATGGATATACATATAACGATATATATATGTGTATGTACATATTTATGTGTATATACATATATATGAATATAAACATATCTAAATACATATACACACATACCTATATACATATATATATATATATATATATATATATATATATATATATATACCTATGCATAGGCCTATATATGTATATTATGGACAGAGAAACTGCACATATGACCAAATAAACTGATTGTTTTGTTTGTCTTTCTTTCTCTCCCCCCCCCCCCCCCCACCCCCCGAGAAAACCCAGTCAAGTGGTGGCGCCACCATTCATTCATCAATCCAAGCACCCCGGAGGCACCGTTGTTAAGGCGCCCCCTAGCGGGTGGTGATAGTGGTGTTATCTCCATGGCAGCAGCAGTGTGGTGCGGTAGCACAGGGGGCTGGAGGAACACACGGAAAGCATGGTGTGGAGCAGCACACAGAGCAGCAGCAGGAGGAGGGGCGTGGCGGGCGGGCGGGGGCGCGCACCGGGGTTCGTCGGCGGGTCGACGATGGAGTAGCGGATCCGGAAGCCCCGGAAGTCGCTCTTGGTCTGGTCGGTGTGGAAGCGCAGCAGGAGGAAGGGCCCCGTGGAGGTGACCGATAGTGGGTAGGTGTCGCCGCACCACCGGTCCAGCAGGTGGTCGCTCGTGTCGGTGCCTGGAGGAAACGAGCGAGGCGTGGGAAAGGGGTCAACTGTGTACTGTGATATAAACACACTGTGTACATTGTGGGATATGTGTTTATAACGATATATATATCACGGCATATATATCACAGTATATATATCACGGTATATATCACGGTATAACATAACGGTATATACATCACGGTATATATATCACGGTATATATATCACGGTATATATATATATCACAGTGTATGTATCACTGTATATATCACGGTATGCACATTACAGTATACATTATATATATATCACTGTATATATATCACGATATACATATCATGGTATACATTTTACGGTTGACATATATCATGATATATATCCCCGTTTATATATATATCACAATATATATATATATATATATCAAGGCATATATCATGGTATATATCACATATATATATATCATGGTATAATGTATATATCGCGGTATATATCACAGTATATGTATCACGTCTGTATATATGAATATATATGCGCGTGAATATAAATAACAAAGATATTCATATATGTGCTATTATTAATATTATTATTACTTTATTTCGCCTATGTCTGTTCCTCAATTTATGTATTGCTTTCTGCACCTTTTGATGTTTGTGTGCTCTCACTACCCTTAGCTCTGGACTCAATCAGTCCTGATATATATATATATATATATATATATAATTCTACCGTTAAGATATGTAGAGTAACAGGAGAAAAGTAAATGGTAACACAATAAGACAAGAGTGTGGTATAAGTTGGCGCTAAAAAGACCCCAACTCCTTTATTAAAAAACATAATAAATATAATAAATATAATAAATATAATAAATATAATAAATATAATAAATAAATAAAATATAATAAATATAATAAAAATAATAAATGTAATAAATGTAATAAATGTAATAAATATAATAAATATAATAAATATAATAAATATAATACATATAATAAATATAATAAATATAATAAATATAAATAAATATAATAAATATAATAAATATAATAAATATAATAAATATAATAAATATAATATATATAATATATATAATATGTGTATAATATATAAGATACATATTATCGATAACATACATATGATATATAATATTATTATATAAAGGTAGGATAATATATTATGGGAGTCTAAAGAAAGCCACTTCATGGCGTATGTAATATCAACTGCAGGATAAACACAATTTTTAACACACAACAAATCCATAAGTGGCGGCCACACTCACCATCACGCGCCTCAACGAAGTCTCCTGATTGGCAGGAGTAGGCCTGCTCCATGGTGGAATCGATCACCTCCAGAAAAATCACTTTGTCGTCATCAATCGACTCCAGCTGCCAACACTTGTCCAACGACCTGTCCCGGGGGGAGAGAAGGGGGGGGGGGGGGCGGCAATGGTCAGACAGAGGTCTAATATACCCCCGCCAGTTAAGCTGCAAAGTAGCCGAATAGAGTAGTTCCAGATTCTACCGATAGATGTCACTAGCTTACATGGTGTGGTGTGATACATGTGAAGAGAGCGGCGGTGAAATTCCAGAGGAAAAATACAATGTAGTTGTCTTAAAAAAAATATATATTACAAGGAGAAGAGCTTGATCAAGTTGATGCCTGTTGCGATATGAATATCTGAATGTAATCAGGCATTTTATTATTTTTCCATGCATTCTTTACAGACATATAGCATGTGAAATCACAGTCACTTGGGGAAAGTACCCAAATAGAGTGGTTCCAGATTCTGCCGATAGATGTCACTAGCTACTGTATGTAGTGAGACTGTTTTAGTTTGGGCATATCCAAGTTTTGTCTTATATTTGAATTAGACAGATCAGATTCATTCCGCAATCCATTAAAGTTGCACAGTCCGATGGTTTTGAGTTTCCGTCATTTGATTTTAAGTGGCTAACTTTTGAGATTTTATTTGAAGTGTAAGCATGTCAAATTAGTTTTGGCAATCACGCCAAAACTCTGACACGGTATGCTTCTGCAGTAACAGATTATATCAAATTGACTCAGCATTCCCTTCTATGTGCTAACAAATCCATTATAAGTGCAACAGTATCTAAGTTATATATGAAGATTTCAGGCGTAAAAACCCGTAAATGCCAATCCAAAAATATAATTAAAATAACAGATTTTTACTTGAAAATAATTTTATTTCTCACTAATTCCACTTTTCTTGTTATGACATGAATATGGAGCAATGGGGAAAAAATAGGAATGTGAAAAAATAATTTCTTTGAAGGCTTGATTCCAATGTTTATCCTACTTTTTGGATTGGCATTTAGGGATTTTGCGCATGAACTGTTCATATGTAAAATCAAATCTAGATAATTTTGTGGTTTTGAAAATGTACAGCTTTAATTTAGTCAGATTAGTTAGACATCGTCTTCGGATCCATGTGTGCTATGATGTAACTGACATACTCACGGGAAATAGCTGTGTGGGTAGTTAGGCGACACCAGCTCAGACTTAATAGAATTGAAAGCCGTCAGGCGCGACGTCTCCTTGCAACCATCCCGTGAGCTATGTGGCGACACGGTGGCGGACTCTGGTGGCAAACGGGAGAACCAATCCGTATGTAGAATAATGGCAGCTTAGAGTTAGACAGGTTTATCTCTGTCAACGTGTGTGACCATTTGTTTGTGGAGAGTAATTCAATGTGACCAATAGACACTAAGACCGGCATGCGAATATATATATATATATATATATATATATATATATATAAATATATATGTCAAGCCCCATGCAGGGGGTGGAGTGATGCATGCCGGAACTCCCCCTCCCCCGGTTAGGCGGGGGGGGGGGGGGAGGGTGAGAGGGGAAGGCACTACAAAGCTTATTACACGCGATAATGGGTTTATCACTATCATATAATATATATATATATATATATATATATATATATTATATATATATATAATATGTGATGCAGAACGTATTAACTATTGTAGTATGAAGATACGTAAGGGAATATTACTTATTAGTATTGTTATCCTCCGTAAGATACAACACTGTACCTGTGGTGCCATCTCGGCCCACCTCACCTCCTCCAGATGTTGACCAGTGTCAGTCACACTGGCCGATTTTTTATGCTAATAATATATAAATATATATGAGTCAGCCTCACGAAAACGGGCCAATCGGTGGTCAAGTGAAGATGTCGGCATCGCAATTCTTAAAAGTGTAGTGCATTTCTTTGTTTCATATTAAATTATCCTAGAAACAAATCAAGTTGTTTTATTTTCTCGACCTTTACATTCAGGATAAATTTAAAGACTTTCCAACACCTCTGTCAATGCTAAATCATAATTATCCTGATCGACGCCGACATCCAATCATCGATGCCGACAACTTTAACAGATATCGGCGTCGCAATTCTTAAAGACTCGTACATTTCTTTGTTTTATATTATATTATCCTAAAAACAATTCAGGTTGTTGTACTTTCTCGACCTTTACATTCAGGATAAATTTAAAGACTTTCCAACACCTATGTCAATTCTAAATTATAATTATACCGATCGACGCCGATATCCAAGCTCGACGCCGACATTGACCACCAATTGGCCTCTTTTCGTGATCCTGACCCATATATATATACACACTAATATATATATATATACTAAACTCCAGTGTGTGTGGCGCGAGCGGGGTGCCACCCATACACAGCACCCAACAGCGGGGTGGGGGGGGGGGGGACTCCCCCAATGCGCCAATGGAGGAAGTAGCAAAGTATATATGTTCCCTTAGCATTTATACTTGTATAATGCCTTATAAATCACACACACACACACACACATATATATATATATATAATTATATATATATACATCATTTGTAGCCGTTATTGCATGTAAATGCATATATATATATATATATATACAGAACATTAAATGCCTATTCCATCATTGCATTTCTCCGCCAGCGCTACTTGAGTGAATGCGCATGCACGCTGACTAACCTGCGGGAACCGCCCAATACCGTAGAAGGAAGCCATTCCATGAGATGCTCTGGTCTGACCGGAACTTGATGAACATACGATTTCCGGTGCTCGTGATGTTCTGGTAGAGAACCCCACAAAGACGCCGTAACAGAGGCGATGTCTCGTTGTAACCTGAGAGGGCGGTAGTCATGGTTACCGGGGGCTTAATTAAGGCGTGGTACCATGGCAACGTCATTAAGCAAAGGTCATTTGTACACATATACATGGCATCCTAACAGAAAAGGGTCTATAGTATATATGTCTACAGTATATATCTTTATATATATTGGATATATGTACTGTATATACTCACGTATACGGTTGGATTCATTATATAGAACGGTTGTCTTGTGAATAAATAACGGTATCAGCCCTTTGTCGTTTTGGTTGCTGCGTTTCACTACACACATATATACATCCAATAAAACGACCATGGGACCGACTTTAAATGGTCCATTTAGGGAGGTGGTCGGCTTAGGGATCCTTTTAATCGTTACAATGGTATTGTATAGGCGATCGTTTGGGACCCAAATAAAGTGATCGATATAGGGGAGTGGTCGATCTGGGGAGGTGGTCGGTTAGAGAGGTTTTACTGTATATAGAATTAGAATAGGCAATATACAATCATGTATTAATTCCTATTATATAAATGTAGGCTATAGCATGGTTGCATACCATCCCTGATGTCGACGTAGTCAGCATCGCTGCATGGCTTGCTTCGCTCAACCTCGATTTCGAACTGCGTTGTTTCAATAATGACGCGGAACCCAGTAGGAGCCTCCACCTTCCAGCACTCCTCCATGTCACTGCAAGGCATTGTGGGAAAATACAGGAAGGGCACCAATGGCATCATCGTGTGGATCTCTGCATCTAGACCAATGTTTTCCTGACACAGCAGGTGTCTTTGTCATCGCGGAGTTAAAAATGAGACAACAAAGAAACGGTTTGTGTGTTGAAATATTGTTCACACATGTTAAGCATTCATTTATACCCCAGTCACACCATGACCGCCTTACGACCAAAATGGCGCCGACCTCCATGCGACCGACTCGCTACATTGAATCAAAGACGTGAGAGGTCGGCGAGTTGTCGCCAATCGGTCGGTGACCGCATCAGCAACCACTCAACAACCACTCGGCAACCACTCGGTGACCACTCGCCGACCGCTTGACGACAACTCGCCAATGTTTAGGGAGGTTGGTCGCCGAGTCGGTAACTGCTCGGCAACCGCTTGGCGACCACAATTCTCAAGCTCCTGGCACGGCAGTCTCAGAGTGGTTGCCAACCTCTCGTGACCACTTTCTGACTGCACAGGTCGCAAGGAGGCTGCAAGTGCAGCAGCTGCAACCTTACGATCAAAATCTTCCGAAATGGTTGGTGACCAGTCGGCGACAACTCACCGACCGGTCATAAGAAGGTCGTATGGTGATTGTATGGTGCCATGGAATGGTTGTGAATCGATCGCAAGCAAACGCAGGCCTGGTGTGACAGGCTCGTTGAAGATAAGTACTAATATATATATATACATATATATATATAGTTACATATATACAGATAGATAATGTATTACACATTTACAGGTCCACAATCCATTATCCCAAATTCTGAAATTCAAAAATCTTTTTAAAAAACAAAGAAGTTCCCCCCCCCCATACAGCATTGAAATAAACTGCAATACTATTTATAGTCTTTATTTATCCCACTTAGTGTGAATAGTCATACATTTACTCTGAAGAAATATGAATGTATTTTTTAGTTTTTGTGTGTGAAGATTTATACTCCCTATCATGGATAAGTCTGAATAGACTTGTTTTCACCATTAGACAGTTTGTTGATAGAAAGCCAGAGCCTACACTTTTACCGACCCGAGGGATTTTTAACCTCCCACACCACATACACAAGGTATGAGAGCAACTGGCCTTTGATGACGCTGTAAGTTATACACAGCGGTGATTAGTTTGATGATTATAGTTCAAAAGCTAGTTTTATCAAATGTTTTTATTTGACATAAAATGTACCAGAATATTTATGGTTTATAATTATCCCATTATTTCATTTACCAGGATAGTACTTGATACATAAACGGTAATAGTATGTGTATGCATTATTTATCCCACATATTGTGAGTATTAATACATTTGACTCCAATATTATGAATGTCTATATATAGACCTTGAATGTGAAACAGCTGCAGTAATATTATCCTGACACTGATCCAACCAGTTCTTGCCCTATTCTATTACTGCAGAGCGCCTGGCTAGGAAGCAACAAGTATCAAATTTTAAGTCATTGGTTTGACTCAAACTGGGAAATGAACGCTCAACTCATTTGGCCAATCCGGCTGATCTCACATGAGGCGGTCAGTAGTGCTACTTACTATGGATACGGCTTCGGGTAGTTGGCTGAGGTGAAGCTGGCTACTTGGTGTGGAAGGGCGGTGAGTGGCAATGCTTCGAAGGCCCCACAGCCCAACACTCCTGAAAGCAGAACAACAAAAGATGTATGTCCTCATTAAACTGAAAACATTAGCATTTCACCGAAACCTAGACTGTATCTGATATAACCTACGCAAATTGTCCTTGTTAAACTGAAAACATTAGCATTTCACCGAAACCTAGACTGTATCTGACATAACCTATGCAAATTGTCCTTGTTAAAGTGGAATCATTAGCATTTCACTGAAGCAGGTATGCAGGTATTGCAATACCTCAGGGAGTTTGACGCCCCTGCCCTGCAGAGTTGTAAACCACTGCCTTGTGGTACATGTTCTTGACAGAACCGAATGCTAAGGGAGAAACCCGGAACAGAAAACCATGTCACTGTCTCAGCATCAAGGGCGGTTGATGTATGGAACTCCCAACATCTCCCGACCAGCCACTGCAGGGATAAATAGCTTTGCGCTGTCTGGATATGTTCTTGCCGATGTGAAACCTCTATTTGCTCCCTGAGAGAGTGCTGCTGGTAACCTGCAAAAGCCAGCAGCACTTCAATATTTTTGCAGGCAGTTTTCATGAAATGTCGAGAGCTAAATGGAGAGCGGCAGTCAAGTAATGAAAGCAGACTTTGTCGCATCGTGACCGACAGCATGATGATGATGATGATCTGACATAACCTAAGCAAATTGTCCTCGTGAAACTGGAATCATTAGGATTTCACCGAAACCCCAGACTGTATCTGACATAACCTATGCAAATCGTCCTTGTTAAAGTGCAATCATTAGCATTTTTATTTTACATACAAGCACCTCATGGTACACTTTGGATCATAAGAAAATAAGAAGGTTTTCTCACATTTCTTTTCAGTTTCTTCACTTTTTTCGGGAGGGGGGCACAAATAATACATAGCTATATTTTATTTGATCTAAGAAAACACCCAAAACCCAAAATAGATAAAGGATGTGTTCTTTTATTTACACACTAGCACCGCATGGCTTACTTTGGATGATAATAACAAATAAGAAAGGTAATTTTCTCACATATGTTTTCCGTTTCTTCTATTTTGGAGGAGGGCGGGGCTCAAATAATACATGGATATATGTTATTTGATCTAAAAAAACAATTAAAAAACAAAAAAACAGATAAAGGATGTATCTTTTTTTTTTTTTTTTACAAAAACACCACACTGTAGAATCTAATGCTCGGATCTGTAGCTGTGTATGTAGGCTATGAGGAAAACAATACAGACAAAGAGAAAGGAAGCGAGTAAAGTATATAGAAGAAGAGAGAGTCCAGCTCTCTGGTTTATTGCTTATATAGTTACATGGGTTCATTGTAGGGTATCATACCACCTCCTTCCACCAATGGGAATCGAGCATTCCTGATCTCACCAATAGGAATCCAGCATTCCTGGTCTCTATAGATACCACTAGTCTGCCCACCACCAGTGGCTGTATGGCCCCATGGCCACCACCAACCTTGACCTTTTGAGTGTGGTGATCCCTACCCCAGAAGAAGGGGTAGACCCTGAGTGCAATCACACCCAGACCTGCCAGCACCACTATGTCTATTTACATCCCACTCAGGCACCACCAACCCATATATATATATATAAATATATATATATATCTATACATGTGCCTGGTAACGCCCACCGATCAGTAATAGAACATTTGCATTCCCCCCTTGCTGAGAATCGGAATATTTTACAACATGACCCACTTTGGATAAATGATGATAACAAAATTGCAAGTTCAAATCCCACAACAGGAAATGTTAATCTTTTTCACATCATTTTTTAAAAGGGTGAATGGGTGGGTGGAAAGGAGATCCCAATAAGGCCACCACCACGAACAATCCATTTTGTCTATTATTACACTTCCACGCCTTGTCCTCGCAGCAGACCTCGGACCTCATGCCTCCTTGTTACCACGGAAACTACACCAAGCCGCCGCTAGGAGGAGCTCTCGTGCATTATTCACAGTCACAGCCCACTGCGCTCTAAATTACGTTCCAACCTTGTCAGGCCCATAGCAAACAGGCATTTAGGTCCACATGCGCGACTCGGCCCTCCATGAATGGTGGATGATGCTGGAGATGGGCCAGCTGGCCGAGGCGCTATCAATTCATTATAGACACTGTATATTTATTACTTCCGGTGCAGTGACATCAAGATGTATCCCGGCCATACTGCGTCTGCGAGTCAAATGGGAGAGACTTAAAGGTACACTAACGGGATGGAAATTTGGTGTTGTCTGTAGCAGAGTGGTTAGAGTATCTGACTTTTTTTTCTAGGTCCGACTCCTAATCTGAAGGTCGGGGGTTTGATTCCCCATGCCATCACCTCTGCCTATTTGGATTATCACCGATGTGTATAACTTACAGCGTCATCAAAGGCCAGTTGCTCTCATACCATGTCTATGTGGTGTGGGAGGTTAAAAATCGATGGGTCGGTAAAAGTGTAGGCTTGGGCTTTCTATCGACCAACTGTATAATGATGAAAACAAGTATATTCAGACTTATCCCTGATAAGCAGTATAAATCTTCAAGAAAAAAAAAGCTCATGCCATTATCAAACTAATATGACGAAGGTGATCGTTTGTTTTTTGAGCTTTACGTCTTCGCAACACATGAAAATGCACATGCGTGGTAACTTCATAGTGCTGCCCCATTGGGAGAGTGAACCACAGCTATCATGACCCGATATCCCACTCAATCACATTACCCTGATACTGAGCAAACCAGTCCTTGTCCTATCCTATTTATACAAAGTGCCAGGCTAGTTAGTGACAAGTATAAATTTTGCAAGTCATTGGTTTGAACGAATCCACGCTCTCCCACATGGGAACCCAGCCAGCACTCTTTCCGTTTCCGCCATCCCATCCGGTCACAATTTTACGCACCCGCTATTGGGTATTTGCTGTTGGCAGCTTGTGAAACTGGGAGTTATTCATGGAATAATCCAGGCTTGAGGCTTATCGGTCGAAGAGTGCACTGCTAAGGCTATTCTAAGCAATGGCAGGAGACACTCCCCATATGAAATAGTGGGACTATATGAAAGGGGGAGAAAAAGAAAAGGCAGACAAAGGAAGAGGTGGGAAGACATCACAGAATGGACAGGCTTGGAGTTCGGCAAGTCCCAGAGGGCGGTGGAGAACAGGGAGAAATGGAGAAAACTGGTTTTAAAGTCATCTGTGGTGCCTCAAATACCTTCGCAGTTACGGATTGATGATGATGATGTTGAATGATGAAATTGTGCTGATACATGCCTAGGCACATATACCAGTAAGTACAGAGGTGGTTAATAGGGTGATTGGTTGATTGTCTGTAATAACAAGTTTCGCGTGATTTGGCAGGAATCACAGCGCCCCTGATCGGAGAGACAGTGAACAATTGCTGAGACAGTGGCTTCATTCACCCACATTGGAGTACGTTCCTCCTACTCACGTTTCTACAACCTCGCACCCACCCGAGCTACTGGGTTGGACTCTCATATGGATATGATGCCCATGTCAATCTTCATCATACTTTACTCTTTACTGTTAAAGTTGCATGGTCCGATGAAACATATTTTTTTCAAAACCAAAACACTTACCTACATTTGATTATATAAATCCAACTTAGGTACTGGTGCATTAACTAAGGCTTTGCGGCAGTATGTACAGGATAATCAGTGAATTTGTGACCCCATCCCTTTGGGCACCTACTTTGAGACAGCCATAGGCAGGGAGACCACTAACCAATTAGGTCAATCTTGTGACCTTATTAGTTTGACCCTAATTCCCTGTACCATATATAGCACTAGTCAGGTTCCAGACTACCTACACATTAATAGGTCATTCCTCATCACATGACCATCACAAGATGTGAATCTGGGCCACAACAACACAACTTTTAACAAACTTGCCAAAATGATTTTGGGTTCTTTCAGTTCAAATTGCTCCAAAACTAGCTATTTTCCATAAAAATGACTCAGGAATAATGAATATTAGGTTATAATAGTCAACTTGATATATTCGTCTCAAAAAGGATGCACAAATTCTAAAGCCATCGGACTATGCAACTTTAACCTGTTCCAAGTAAGTCAATTAAATTTACTACAATTCCAGTAATGGCTCCTATGTTTTTCGTCCCAATCATAATTTCAAAAGGGCAGTACTAACACCAACTACTTACTTAGTCACAATTATCATATCACAATTATCATGATCGTATATGACTAGTCATGACTTGCACATCCTGAAACAAGCTATTCGCTGGGAGTTATTTTGGGTCTCATCATTGTTGAGGCACTGTGGATATTAGGACCTTTTCCACTTTAAAAAATTAAAATTCTTGTTTGTATATTAGTTGAGTAAGTAGGGGACATTTCACTTGTGAACTTACCAGGACGTAAAACTCCAACAACCAACCAACCAACCAACCAATCAATCTTGAACAATTGGTCCTCTCCATTCCACTACTCCTTGCCCTATCCTAGTAATGTCAAATGCCAGGCTAGGTAACGACTTCAGGGCACCGTCGATCTCCATATGTGTGCAGAAAACAGTTCTTTTATGGCATAACGAGCTAGATTAGAGGCCCAATAGATCCTAGATCAGCCACTAGAGGATCTGTAAGTTAATCTATGAGTTAAACCGGCATAGTCCGATGAAGCATCACATTTTCAAAAGCAAAGTAATTATATAGATTTGACTCTACATATCTAACTTAGATATTGATGCACATATTAAGTATTTATTGCCGCATAGAAGGGAACACTGAGACAATTTGATAGAACCTGTTACTGTTGAAACCTATGGTGTCAGAGTTTAGGCGTGCTTGCCAAAACAAAGTTTACATGATTGAATTTCAAATATCTCAAACTTATCCATTTAAAATAAAAGTTAGTTCAACATGAAATAAGGTAGATTAAAATGATCAATTTAATATATTTATCTCAGAAAAATTACCAAAATGCAAAACCATCGGACTATGGCAACTTTAAGTATACATATTAAAGTCATTAGTTTGACTCAGGAAGGATTCGAAATCCAGGACTTACCAAAATTGGGTGCTCAACTCATTGGGCGACATCGTGTAGTTGTTAGGTACCAATCTTGTAATGGTGAACATTCATGGGAGAAAGCCCTCCATTGAAATACCAGCACCAGCACCATTATATTAGCCTAAAGCTAAGATTCCTTACACGCAGCATGCGGCATGTGGTATGCGAATGTGAATGCGGCAAAAAATCGAAACACCTTGAAGTCAATGGGCTACATTCCTTACACGCGGTATGCGAATGCGAATGAGAATGCGAATGCGGCAACTAGATCGGTCCATGTAGCCATCGGTGCGGCACGCGGCATGCGGCATGCGGTATACGAATAGAAACCATCAGTCGAATGTGTCCATTAGATTTAGACGAGGGGAGGCAACTGATCATTACGGAACTGTCACACACAGGCATAGAGGGGTGTGGAGGGGAAATATATATATGCAAAATCCAGGTACATAACCCTGTAAAAGCCAATCTGACTTTTTTCTAGGTCGGACTCCTAATATGAAGGTCATTGGTTCGATTCGCTGTGCCCCCCACCTCTGCCAATTTGGATTTCCACCGCTGTGTATAACTTACAGCGTCATCAAAGGCCAGTTGCTCTCATACCGACAAACTGTTTAAAGGTGAAAACAAGCCTATTCAGGCTTATCCATGATAGGCAGTATAAATCTTCAAACAAATAAAAAATAAATTGAATTAAAATAAAAGATTTTTACATATATATAGAGTATATATATATATATTGACACCGGGAGACGGACGGTTATGGGATAGGTAAAAATGCTACCAGATCCCCAGAAATAGGAATAGTTATCTATACTTTGGCAATTATAAAGGTAGGAACCCCCATGTGAGAGGGACGGCAGCATACCGCATGCCGCATGAAAGGAATCATCCCGTTCGCATACCGCATGCCGCATGCCGCATACCGCGTGTAAGGAATCTCAGCTTTACACTGGATCAACCTTATCATAGTAGTACCTAGGTTTGTGGCTTGACTCAGGCACATTGGGATATTAAAACCACTAATCTATCCCATCTGATGAGAAGATTATAAACAAACATGCCACTACATTTTGTTTGCTTGACGTTGCTTTACGTCCTGCCAAAATCTAAGGTATCAGGAAGGGCACTGACTTGTGACAGTGTGTACCCTATGGTGCTGCCCCACTGGGAGACCAGGCTGCAAGCCCCATGACCTGATATCCCACTCAGTCACATTATCCTGACACCAGTCCTTGCCCTATCCTAATAATGCTGAGCGCCTGGCTAGGAAGCGACAAATATACATTTTTCAGTCATTGGTTTGACTCGACCAGGCCTCGACATGCCACTATAAAATGACACTATTAATACTGAAGTTATTGTACTACTGCAATCATTGCAGACAAATTAAATCTGTTGTACAAACATTAAAAAAATTCGGCCACCGCGTCCGGTCCCATTTAAATATTTTTTTTATAGTTTTCTTTTATTCTGTTGCTATTTCCAGGTTTTGAGCTATTCATCACACGTTGACCCCAGAGGTCAGAGATCAGAGGTCAGGGTAGTGAATGACGAAAAGCGGACTCTATATGCCGTGCATGTGTTCGATTACACATAACGCAATTCACCAACACATATGGATCCAGTTATGAATATAACAGCGCCCCCTGTGTCAGAGACTGCCATTCTAAGCACACGCTCCACAATCGTGCCTCCCACGTACAATGCAACCATGTACACAACACAATCCACACTGCGGAAGGGAAATCAATATAATTGTCAATGGTACTATTGGTTGCGTGGTGCATAGCACTCAAAGTGGAACATTTGCAAGCACTATTTTAGCCGCGCCTAAACAAACAAAAAGTAACATATATAAAAACCAATATATATATAATATATATATAATATATAAAATATATAATATATATATAATATATATAATATATATATATATATATTATATATAATATATATAATATATATAATATATATATTTATATTATATTAGTAGTATATATGGTATGTGTAGTATATATAGTATATATAGTATATATAGTATATATAGTATATATAGTATATATAGTATATATAGTATATATAGTATATATAGTATATATAGTATATATAGTATATATAGTATATATAGTATATATAGTATATATAGTATAGATAGTATATATACTCTACTTTATAAGCATACATATGCATGCATACATATATGCATTTATAATTACATTCATATAAATCTATGCCTAAACAAACAAAAAGTAATTATTGAAATACCAATTTAAATACTTATTATGGGAATAAGTATGCATGCATAATTGTATGCATGCATAATTACACTCATATAAATTCATGACTAAAATAAAAAAGTTAAATATTTAAATATCAGTATATAAATACTCCAACTATAATTCTACAGATGCACACATAATTAACTGCATTTTTAATTACACTCATCTAAATACATGCCTATGCAAACACAAAGTAACATATGCAGCTGATATAGATACCTATGTAGACGCCTAAACAAACAAAAAGTAATTATTGAAATACCAATTTATAGGAGGTATATACCCGTATATGCAAGTGTAGGCACCCGCAGGCATTGATGAATGTACATATGAGCTGGTCACTATTCGGGCGTTTCGAACGCGCCGGCTCCGAGCTAAGCATTATGCACCCGCTGCTCGCTAGGCGGCGTGCCAGTAGTCGTATATAACCACGGCGCTCGGCCGGCCCGGCACCTTCCTGATACGTACCCGGCCTGCGCGCTGGTCAGCTCACCCGAAAAAAGTTCACTGCCTGCGCCGTCTGCACCGGCTGCTGTCAGCGGTCGATCGCTCCTGTCACCTTACGCACTTCATTGTTTGGTAGCTGTCACTTGTCGGCTATTGTCTTTAGACATATGCCGAAGGGCTTTTGTGCACCATGTGGCTACATACAACCTGCGCCCATTAACGACGGGTGCACTCGACGTCCGGCACGGACTCGTCGTGCTACGCGTCAGACCGAGGAAGTGATGGAAAAGGAAAAATTGAAGTCGGAAAAGTTGTTGGAGCCTGCTAAGGCTAGTTTGGTCGTACCGGTCGTCTCGGACGACCCGCTAAGTGACGACGAACGGTCATTGCTTGAGCGTTTGCGGGGTTTGGAGAAGAAGAAGAGGAAAGCGGTGATAGCGGAGAAGACTATGGCAATTGAAAGAGAGCTATCATTAATGTCGTTGGGAGGTGCGGACAGGAGTGCGTCACGGGACAGCGGTGGCGGGCGGAGCAGGTCGGGCGGCAGGCGAGGGAGCGTGTCGAGGGGGCGGCGGAGGAGCCGTTTGTTAAGTCGCCGTCGGGGTGTCTCCAGTGGCGGCGGTCGGAGCGTGTCGGGTGACAGAGGGGGGGGTGCGTGCAGGGACTGCACCGCCTCGTCAGGCAAGCGCCGGGAGTCGGAGTCACCAGGCGCGCACCGGCGGTCGAGGACGCCGGTGCTGGAGACATGAAAGTCGGAGCTGGGATGAGGCAGGAGTCCTTCGAGGCGTCGTAGGCGCCATAGGCGCCGCAGTTGTTCGTCGTCTTCGTCCTCAGACAGGACGCGTAGTCGCGAAAGGCGACTTAGAAGTAAGTGGTCCATAAAATGCTTCACAGAAGATAGGAAAATTGTTCGTAAGTTGAATTGTTACGAGCTCATTGAGGCGAACTGTCATTGGATGCTGCATACTAAGGATACGAACATTAGAGACTATAAGTGTTTTGTTTGTCATATCGCTTATCTAGCGGGTAGAGCTAAAACTGATAAATTTGTGAATGCTGCGCATGTGAACTATGACGTTGGTGTTCGCCGCTTGGCGGCGGATGACGGTTATTCGGCGTTTAACCCGGTGAATTCTGAGCTGACTCTACGGTACTACGGATTTGATTGTCTGAAGACGAACACTTATAGTCAGTCGAAAAAAGGAAGCGAGTCAAAGCAGTACACGAAAGAGGGTGTGCGACCTTGTTATGGTTTCAATAGTTAGGATGGGTGTTCGAGGGATGAACAGACATGTCGATTTGGCCATTGGTGTGGCAAGTGCGGGGCGAAGTCGAAGGGAATCAAGTCAATGGACGCTCATAAGGACCGGCGCTGGGCGGATCCATTGATTGATTGCTCAATTGGTCAAGGCGAGTCGGGGGGCGTGGCGGCTCAGGATAGTCGGGTCACGCACTCTCCGCTGATTGATTGCTTGACTGGTCGTGACGTGCCGGGAGGCGTTGCAACTCAAGTTGGTTGCACCGCGCACTCTGGCGTCGTTACAATGGACAATGCTCAATGTGGCATTGCAGACGTTGATTGGCAAACTTGCTTACTTGATTGGACTGATTTAATGAGTACTTGGTTGTTTGTAACAGTATACTTGAATTGTTTTATTGTTCATGCCATTGATGATCGTGATGAGGATTTTGTTGTTGATTTTCGTGGGATGAATGCATGTTTTCTAGGGAGTTGTCATTGTACTCATTACATCAAGGGCAACCTGACACAATTGCGCCTGTGTCGTGCGTTCTGCGAATTATTTTTATTTGGTTCGCATGACGCTGATTGGAATTATATATTAAGAGGTATGATTTTTGGCTTTAAGGTCATTAATTTTGATTGTTTTGTTGATTACACTGTATTTAATAGAGCAGTTTGCTCTGACGCGCATGAGAAATTTATTGGTGAACAGTTGTCTTGTGAGTTACGCAATGGATATATTTCTGATGTGATTGTTCCCCCCGCTTGCATTCACAATATTTTTTGTGTTCCGAAGTCTGCGGGTGAGGGTTTACGCTGTGTTGTAGATTGTTCGCGGCGATTATGTGGATCTGTGAACGCATACGTCGACAAGGTGAGTCAGACATTTTCTTATCTAGGCGTCGACGACATGGTCGATGGGATGCGGGCACAGGACTACATGGCGGTAGTGGATATTAAAAATGCGTATCGGGCAGTCTCGATCCATCCGAGCGATAGGAATCGACAGGGATTGCAATGGGATTTTGGTGCAGGTGTTCGTTTTTTTGTAGATAACCATATGTGTATGGGGTTGTCCTCCAGTCCATATGTATTTACAAGAATCAGTAACTTCGTAGTGCGTGCTTGTAGCCGCCGGGGTGCGTCGGAGGTAATAAATTACTTGGACGATTTCGCTGTAGCGGATCGGTCTTGGGACGCGTGTGTTCGCTCGCAATTAATTATTGTTAGAGTTCTTAGACAGTTAGGTTTTTTCGTTAGTTTCCCTAAAATGCTATCTCCGTCCCAGTGCACCAGGTTCCTGGGCATAGAGATTGATGCAGTGCGCATGAAGTTATTTCTGCCTGCGGATAAGGTGGCAAAATTGAAGTCCCATCTGCTTTCCTTTGTGGGGAGACGGAAGGCGATGAGACAGGATTTAGAGAGGTTAGGGGGGGCGCCTAGCGCATTGTGCTTCAGTAGTGAAGGGAGGTCATTCATTTTGTAGTCGGGTCTATGACGCCGTTAGGACACTGAAGCGTCCGTACTACCAGTTCAGATTAAATAGTGCATTTAAAGAGGAGATAGCTTGGTGGTTAGAGTTTGTAGACCGTTTCAATGGCCATGCACGCATATTGGGGAGTCACGCAGAGTGCGTGTCTGTGTATACGGACGGGTCTTCCTCTGGATTTGGCACACTTCACGGAGACGATTGGTGCGTCGGAGTTTTTGACTCGGACGCGTCTCAGGACTTAGAGTCCTCGGTGTAGCATCATTACGCATGTTCTAGTCAGATTTGCGATGATGCTCATATTAATGTGCGTGAGATGTGGGCGGTGATGGCGGCCGCAGCAAGGTGGGGAGAGCATTGGAGGGACAAGTCGGTAGTGTTCGTCACAGATAACATGACTGTTCGTGCAGCCTTAGCATCGGGAAGATGTAGGAGTAAGTTGATAATGGAGTGGGTGAGGCAATTATTTTGGATTTCTTGCGAATTTAATTTCGAGATTAGTGCGGTGTATGTACCGAGTGATAGAAATGTGATTTGCGACGCTTTGAGTCGTTGGACTGTAGAGCAGGGCAGGGCTCGGATCGGATTGGTAGACTCGGCAGGAGTGCTGTGTTGTAGACATTTGTTTGCTTGACTTTATTTTTCCCCTTCCTTGCCAGAATTGCGTCAGGAGATGTCGCTGCTTCAGTCGAGCTACTACTCAGAAAGCAGTCGCGCCACGCGTTCGACCCAGATTAAGAAGTATTTTTCATTTTTGGACGAATTCCAAGGTTTATTTCCTCCCCTGACATGCCCTGATGTGCCGTTGGGGTTGTATATTACCTGGTTAACGAGATCGCTAAAGTTTAGCTCTATTACGAACTACTTATCAGCATTGAACTATTTTCTGCAAGCGAGAGGTTTTCCTCCGATTAATTATGGCTCTCATTTGGTCAAAACAGTGTTGGGAGGGGGGGGGGGGGAAGAGACAGCTAGGGTGCGTGGTGAGACGCGCTTCTCCGCTTTTACCTGGGCAGTTATTATTAATATTCTCCTTTATGTCGAGCAGCATAGGTCATGTGTCGATTCGCGCTGCCTTATTGACAGGTTTTAGAGCTTTGTTAAGGAAAAGTCAGTTGACTAGGTCGGATTCCATCCTGTCTAGGAAGGATTTTAAATTTTTCAGCTGGGGGATGTTGATTACGGTGAAACGGACTAAAACTATCCAGTTTAGACAGCGTGAGTTATTGATCCCTGTGGCTAAAGTGATGAATCGGAAGTTATGTGCAGTCTATTGGACTAAAAGGCACTTTAGTGAGGTCCCTGTGTTAGATTCTTTACCGGCTTTTCAAGTACCTTCACCTAGCGGTGCATTCAGGCCTTTGGAGTACCGAGCTTTAAATTGTGCGATCAAGTATTTCGCTGAGTGCGGAGGGTTGCAGAAGGAGTTATTTTCTTGTCATTCGCTTCGCAGGGGGGGTTGTACGTTTCTTGCTATGCAGGGCTCGACGTTAGAGGAGTTGAGGACTAGAGGGGATTGGTCCTCAGATGCTATCTTTTCTTATATTGCTTCTCCCCTCCCTGAGCGGATTCTAGCTGACATGCGAGTCGCTTCGACCTTGTTGAGTTATTAGGTGGCTGGGGGCGCGGTGCCCCATTGGCGGTTATGCCAGCCAGATACGGTATTACAGATGATAATAATAAACTGTACTATCCACATCCGTTCTTGTGTCGTCCTTAGCGGGTCTACAGGAGGTATATACCCGTATATGCCAGTGTAGGCACCAGCGGGCATTGACGAATGTACATATGAGCTGGTCACTATTCGGGCGTTTCGAACGCGCCGGATCCGAGCTAAGAATTATGCACCCGCTGCTCGCAAGGCAGCGTGCCAGTAGTCGTATATAACGTCGTAGTCGTATATAACCACGGCGCTCGGCCGGCCCGGCGCCTTCCTGATACGCACCCGGCCAGTTTTTGTTTGATTCGGCGGTTATGCCAGCCAGATACGGTATTTCAGATGATAATAATAAACTGTATTATCCACATCCGTTCTTGTGTCGTCCTTAGCGGGTCTACATACTTATTATGGGAATACGTATGCATGCATAATTGTATGCATTTATAATTACACTCATAAATTCATGACTAAAATATAAAAGAGTAACATATTTAAATATCAGTATATAAATACTCCAAGTATAAACTACACACGTGCACGCTAATTAACTGCATTTTTTATTACACCCATCTAAATACATGCCTATGTAAACACAAATTAACATATGCAGCTGATATAGATACTGTCATAGGGGTGATGAAAATGGGAAATATTGCACCTAGAGCGGGACTCGAACCCACATCTCTTTGCATTCCGGGCCAGTGTGCTAACCATTACACCACCTAGGCTCCCTGATATCAACACACTCCCCACGCCTACCTGTCTATGTGGTTACTTGCCTGAGAGGTCAGTGCAGACCACTACACTCGTCCCCCTGGAATTGTAAGTCTTGTAATGCTTACAATTACATACATACAGGCAATGCACTAACACATCATACACAGGGTAGGTTCAACAACCATACAGCGCAAAGCTTGTACAGGATCCTGATCACGGAACCAGTGTCATGGGGGTGATGAAAATGGGAAATATTGCGCCTAGAGCGGGACTCGAACCCACATCTCTTTGCATTCCGGGCCAGTGTGCTAACCATTATACCACCTAGGCTCCCTGATATCAACACACTCCCCCGCCTACCTGTCTATGTGGCTACTTGCCTGACGAGGTCAGTGCAGTTCACTACACTCGTCCCCCTGGAATTGTAAGTCTTGTAATGCTTACAATTACATACATACAGGCAATGCACTAACACATACACACAGGGTAGGTTCAACAACCATACAGCGCAAAGCTTGTACAGGATCCTGGTCAAGGCACCAGTGTCATGGGGGTGATGAAAATGGGAAATATTGCGCCTAGAGTGGGACTCGAACCCACATCTCTTTGCATTACGGGCCAGTGTGCTAACCATTACACCACCTAGGCTCCCTGATATCAACACACTCCCCACGCCTACCTGTCTATGTGGTTACTTGCCTGAGAGGTTAGTGCAGACCACTACACTACCTGTATAGATACTCTAATTATAGGCATACATATTTATGGGTACATAATTATACTCATATAAACTACTGTGGTGTTAGCTCTATCGGCAATGCATAGAAACACAGTAAAGTGTTGATTGGAGAATGCAGTCCTAAGGGAGTGAGTTCCTAAAAGGAACACGCATGTATGTTTTCAGGTTATTGTCGCATTTAGGAGCAGGTGTCAGGGCACGACAAGCAGATCGAAACCTTATCTAGAACGTGGCGTACATCGCTACACCACCAGGGAGAGGGTCCTTGCAGACACGCCAGGGGCCAACAAATCAACGACTGCGGCCGCCAAAATATGTCTATAGGTTTTGCTGGGTTAAATTACTTGATTAAAGCCTAGGTCACACCAACCCGGATCAGGGGCCGGACGAGCCCCGGACCGTGATCCGATGTGGTCCATAGCGATCCGGCGTGATCGTGGCTCATCCGTGGCTCATCCGTGGCTGGTCCTTGGTGATCCTTGGTGATCCTTGGTGATCCTTGGTGATCCTTGGTGATCCATGGCTGGTCCGGCCTCATCCGGGGTCTGCCCCGGATGTTTTAAAATGTTTAAAACATCCGTGGCGATCCGGGGAAATATTGCGATCTGGGCTCGATCCAGCATCGTCCGGGATCATCCGGGTGTAATCCAGCGGTGGTCCGGGTAGTCAGGGGGTGAACCAGGGGTGGTCTGTGTATCGTCCAGGGCAGTCCAGGTGTTTTTTAAACCGGATGAGCCAGGTTTTAGCCACAGTTTAACCCGGACTAGCCTGGACTAGCCCTGACACAGCCACGGACCACTCCCGGACTTCCCGGATTAGACCTGGACAAGCCGGATTAGCACAGATTAGCCACAGATCAACACGGATAGCCCGGTTTACCATGGATCAGTCCAGGATGAGCCCCGTTTTTGTATATGTATAGCAGGAGCAAGACCACTTCAAGTCTGGGACTGATCTGTGACTACTCCCTGGATACACCGGGTAGTCCGGGGGTGGTCTGGCTAGACCGGGGCCTAGACCGGGGGCTAGACCATGGTTCATCGGGTAGGTGTGCCTGCAAGCCCCAAAATGACCAAAAACAAACCCCCACACCCCCCCAACAAAACACCCCAACCAACAAAACAACACACACCCCCTATTGCATATGTGTTAGTGGTGTTGTGGGTGGGTGGGGGTGGGGGTGGGGGGTTCTACTGGTCATTGGGGGTGGAGTGGGGTCGGGTGGCTGAGGAGTTAGCTGAGGAAAGGTCTATTCGTAACCCCCATATACAAACTGACAAGTGTCACTATCATTAATTTTCCTTCTCCTCCTCCACCTTCCCCAACATGGACACACTCCCCTAATTAATTATCCACCAGTCGAAGCTTTGGTGTAGATAGCAGATTCACCCCTATCCAGAGTAGGGATGTCTAGATCCTTGCAAACACTGTTCCAGTAGGAATTAACTATGAATACAGTGGTTCCAGTGTGCAGTATTTACCTATATTGATGTAAAGTTGAGAACTTGGGAGAGAATGCTAAAAACCAACATAGCGGCCACAGAAGGCGCTTGGTTCGACTATTAAAGTCTATTAATCTACATGATTTAATCAATTATTCACTCCAAAAGTAGCAGGCTATAATGGATAAGGATTTGACCCATATCTTGCACATTAGATTGCAAATTCATGTGGTTATGTCAATAACGTAGCCTTCCGACACTTTTTCTATAGGGTTGTTTAGCAGCCCTGTCTTGGAGACAGGGCCTGCTGGTTGGTTGCTTGGTGACTGCAGTTTAACGTCCTGGCAACATCTAAGGTAATATCAGGATGGTTACCGACTTGTGACAGTGCATACTCATGGTAGATTTTTTAGTGCTGCCTCACTGGGAGACCAGGTCACCAGCACCATGACCTGATAATTGATATCCCACTCAGTAACATTATCCTGACACTGAGCCAACCAGTCCATACCCTCTTCTGATAATGCTGAGTGCCTGGCTAGAACAACAACAACACAAAACACCAAAACAACACCCAACACACCCACCCCTCCCGTGCTGCGGGGGTAACTAGGTTTGGTGTAGCGAGTTGTTAGCACACCCATCTCCCGAGACAACACCATTGGACAGCAGCCATCAATAAGTTCGAAAACTCCTTTTGTTGTTGACTGGCCTCCATTACCATAGTGCCACACCCGCTCAATAATCTAGTACGTGAGCCTTGCTGGTGAGTAGTTGTTTCCATCCCGGCGTGTTCTTTGTTTGTTTGTTGTTGTTTTATGTCCTAGCAACATCTAAGGTCATATCAGGATGGCTACCGACTTGTGACAGTGCACACTCGTGGCGACTTTATAGTGCTGCCCCACTGGAAGACCAGGCCACCAGCACCACGACCTGATATCCCACTCAGTCACATTATTCTGACACTGAGCCAACCAGTCCTTGCCCTATCCTAATAATGTCGAGTGCCAGGCTAGGAAGCGGCAAGTATCAATTTTTAAGTCATTGGTTTGACTCGACCAGGGTTCGAACCCACGACCCCACGATCTACCATGACGGGAGACGGATGTTCTAACTCATTCGGCCATCCCGTCTGGTCTCGGCTTGTTCTATCCTGGGCCCGTTAACAAATAGCTCAGAAGCTACAAATAGATTCCAAGTAACTCCTCCCGTAATATATATCATTATATCTCATATATATTATCATACATCATTATATTACAAATAACTCGGAAGCTAAAAATAGATTCAAAGTAACTCCTCCCGTGATATATATCATTATATCTTATATATATTATCATACATTATTATATTGCAACTTAAATTCTGGAAGCGAATGGCGATTTGGGGCGGGTCGGCACCGGAAGTACAAGTGGTGCCGATATGGCCCCAGCAAATCGTACATGCCTAGCGTATGAAGGAATAAATAATTAACTAATAGAAAGGCAGCACCGCCAATTTATATATATATAATGCATAAATTTCACATAAATTCGTCTAGCTGTAAATGAATAAAAGAATAAGAAAAGCATACGACTAGTGTGGTGGAAACCCTTATTTATTTGTCGGGCTGTGGCCCAGCAAAAAAGCCAATTGGGCCTGCCTGCAGGCCTCCTGCCAACACACTAGTCAATTACTCATCCAACTCGCCCTCTGCCAAACCCCCAATTTGAGGAGTCACTGTACATGGCACTAATGGGGCTGTCACACTACGACGTTTCTCCCGGCGACCCGTCAGCGTTGAAAATAAAATCTTGCGCATCGAGAAACGTCAAACTTTTCGGCGGTTTGGGGGAAAAGATCGGCGTCAGCGCGGCGCGTTATGCGCGCGCGGCCAACGTGTGTCGACGCGCTGGGGAAAAAAAAAGAAGTTTGGCGCGACGTCTTCATTTAACCTTAAATGTTGCTAGGGCGTAAAACAAAAACGGCCCAGTTTGCGCAACGCGTGAGCAACGACCCTCCCGTGCGCGCGCCGTCTTCCTAGCGTTCCCATAACGTTATTCCGGCGCGTCCAACGCAGCGCGACGCGCGCCTAACGTCCTTACCCATATATTTGCGCGCGCTGGCGGTCGTTGTGTTTTTTTTGACATGTTTAAAACCTTGGGCGATAGGGAACGCGCGCCGGCGTTTCGCGCCGACCATCAGCGTCAAGGATAGTGTACCGACGTGTAGTGAAATGCACCGACGCGCGCATAACGCGCCATCAGCGCGTCCCGATGTTTCACTTTTTATCGCCCAAAATCAACACACGTTCACCGGTCGCCGGCGAGAAGCGTCGTAGTGTGACAACCCCATTACAGGGGAAAACATCCTGATACTCGCAGCTTTACCGTTAAACTTACTAGAAAAATCCGTCCACCATGCTACATCCTTCCTAAGACTCCCGGACAGACGAACGCTATAGTATGGCCTTCTGACTATGACCATCAAATCATAGATTCTGTGGCAGAAGGTGCGGCCGCCACATGTAACCTTTGAACAATGTGCCAATAAGCCGGGGAGACTCTCCAACTGCCGTTTAGTAGCCATACGCCTATTACGGAACCAAGCTAATATTGTTTGGGGTCTCTCTAGTTTATTGTATGGCAGGCTGAGTTCTAGCTTAAGCGACTTGATATTAATACATAAGACCCATATTCTGGTGGTCGGGGCTATTAATTTCTTATAGCTAACGTAAAAGCCCAAGCACCTGAGTATCGCAAGGACTATAGACTGGTTCGCGCTGGCGTTCTCATGAGGTTTGCCAATAATGCAAAAATCGCTTAAGTAATTTACAATGCGTTCAACCCCCTTCCTGCAGGGCACACCAAACTACAAAGTCTGATAATTGAGTGAATATGAAAGGACTCGACGAGAGAGACCAATACAAAGTCTGTTGTCTACCATATAGGTGTCACTCCTGTCACCGCTAAAACGCCAACGGATCCTCTGTTTGACCCGGTCAGCTGGGTGAATAGCGATCGCTCTGTATGCATCCTTAATGTCTATTGATGTCAAAAAGTCCCCCATTTCCAATTTATTGACCATGTCGTGTACCCCTTGGTAGGAAAACTTACTGGAGACGGAATTAGTCACGCTATTCACCAAACTGTTTTCGAGTTTACTGCAATCCACTATCGCCCTGCCATCTCCATCATTGGGCACGACAAATATGCTGTGGACGTATTGAGGTTTCTCATCAACCGTGGTCACCATCCCTTCAGCTAACTCATCTCGCAATTTCCTGTCTATGATCCCCGGTTTCCAGTCATCTGGAGTAAATCGCCCGCCTACAAACTTAAAAGAGGATAATAATAGGGAGGTTTGTGGCAAGGCATGTTTCTCATGCAACTGGGGAAAAGGATGTACGTTCTCTGGGTCACCCAGGAAATGCCTGATAGGTATGCGCACGTCAGTGCTTGGTGCGCATACAAGTTCAAGCGCTCCCTCCCTCATAAAGAGCAGGAATGTCTTAAGAAGTGTAGATTCATTGACAAAAAGGCAGCCGCAGACAGCGTAAATGTAAACTCTGTAAGTGACAATGTTAAACTTGATGTGCCATCTCATTGGTTTGAAAAATCCTCTAATGTAAATAATACTGAACGTGCATTGTTAAGTCAAATGTCGTGTAACCAAGAGGCTGACCCAATTGCCGCTGCTATGCATGCGCAGTCCTGTGCTGACCCAGTCCCATCTAGTGACAGTAATACGGTGGATAGAGTAACGATTAAAAAGCCAGAAGAAAGGTCACCCTGTAACACACCCGATAAAATGCCAATAGAGATAGCTACTGCAGATATAACACCAAATGTAATAGACACAACAATATCGGTGTGTGAGTACCTAAATAATGATAATGTTCTTCCAGACTTGCCGCAAATCGTTTTCAATTGGTTTGATACACCGATTGAGGTTGCACTGTCAGGTACAAACGATTGCTCACAACTGTCATTTATGCCTCCCCCCACCCAGTTCGTGTTAAGAAAATCGTTGCTGTTGTTTTTGCCAAAGACTGAACCCACATTATGGGACCAAACCATGTCATATACAAATATTTTCAATGCAGTTAGGGCCACATGCCTGCCCAATTACTTAGAGGCCAGAGTACCTGACCCGTCATGCCTATGCATTCCTCGTGAGTGCTGTTAGCAGAGTTCCCGGACACATCACTGGTAGACCTACTTGAATTTGGTTGGCCCTTAGATTACATGTCAACAACAATAACCTCCCCCACCTATAAAAAACACTCAATAGGTACAGAAGCAGACCTTCACATAAAGAAATTTGAATTAAAAGAGCTAAGTCATGGAGCACTGCTATGCCCGTTCACCTCCCATCATTCGTCCCATGGTGCCAAATAAGCCCCATGATGACGAGACCAAAGAAAGATTCTACAGAAAGAATAATAATTATTGATATGAGTTTCCCATTCGGAAAAAGTGTAAATGAGGGGATAGTAAAAGGTTTTTACTTAGGCCTGAATTTTAATTTATCGCTCCCATCAGTCTCAACACTATCAGACAGATTAATTTTGCTAGGTCCGGGAGCCTGGCTCTGGGGTGCAGACTTGGCGAGAGCCTACCAACAGCTCAGAGTCTGTCCTCTCTCCACACCACTTTTAGGCATATCATTAAATAAAAATGTTTACATTGAAATAGCCGCCCCGTGATATATATCATTATATATTATATATATTATCATACATCATTATATTACAAATAACTCAGAAGCAAAAAATAGATTCAAAGTAACTCCTCCCGTGATATATATCATTATATTTTATATATATTATCATACATCATTATATTACAAATAGCTCAGGAGCTAAAAATAGATTCAAAGTAACTCCTCCCGTGATATATATCATTATATCTTATATCTATTGTTATACATCATTATATTGCAAATAGCTCAGGAGCTAAAAATAGATTCAAAGTAACTCCTCTCATGATATATATCATTATACCTTATTATCATACATCATTATATTGCAAATAGCTCAGGAGCTACCTAAACACTTTCCTAGATTTTATGCTACATATCTAACTTAGATATTGGTGCACTTATTAAACAGATTATTATGCTTATATGGTATATATATATATATGAGTCAGCCTCACGAAAATGGGGCAATTGGTGGTTTATTTAAGATGTCGGCCTCACAATTCTTAAAGTGTAGCGCATTTCTTTGTTTTATATTAAATTATCCTAGAAACAAATAAGGTTGTTGTGTTTTCTCTACCTTTACATTCAGGATAAATTCAAGGACTTTCCAATACCTCTGTCAATGCTAAACTATAATTATACTGTTCGGCACCGACATCCAATGATCGATGCCGACAACTTCCCCCAATTGGCCTCTTTTCGTGATCCTGACCCATATATATAAATGTACATATATATATATCAAACTATATTGCAGAAATTCAAAACCATCAATTTATGCAATTTTAACCTCTATTTTTAATAACAACTCTTCTAATAGTTTATTAATGGATGGTTAGTTGTTGGAGTTTTACGTGCTGGCAACATTTAAGGTTATATCAAGATGGGTACTGACTTGTGACAATGCACACTCATGGTGATTTTATAGTGCTGCCCCACTGGGAAATAAGGCCACTGGCACCATGACCTGATATCCCACTCAGTGACCTTATCCTGACACTGAGCTAATCCATTAATGCCGAGCACCAGGCGAGGAAGGGACAAGAATCAATTTTAAAGTCAATGGTTTGACTCGACCGGGAACCGAACTGCCGACCTGCCGATTTGGTAGATATGTAGAATCAAATCTATGTCAGTGTTTTGGTTTTGAAAATGTGATGCTTTCATCGGACTATGCGGCTTTAACAGAGACTGATACATGATTGTGTTTTATTTGTGATTACCGCCGGTGTAGTTGAATAAAAGTGCCTCCTCTGAATTGTTCCCCCGGGAATAATAAACTGTTATAAATCCCCCCAAAGACCCTATAATACTAAGACAGCTCACTCAGCCTGTACTGTGTAATCAAAATGATCAAACCCCCCACTTGGTGTGCTGGCTGTTCTCTTGGTTAAACAGGTGCTATATTATATGTTTAAATGTATATATGAATGTGAAAGATGTGTGATGATGGCGATGCTGATGATGATGCTGATGATGATGTGTATTTGTTCATAGCAATTTCATATTGATGTGTATTTTTTTTTACTAAATGTATTTTATTCAGCGAATAATGTCTTTTGTCAGCGCCAGAGCACTGGTCTTCTTTTCCCGCCATAAATATTACAATTGTTGGTACATAAAAAAAATGACAATATTAAGTTGAATAAAACCACATGAAAAACCTTTCGATAATAGAAGCATAATATAAAATTGAACTATTTGTCATAATAGTAACTGCAATGCAATTTCCAGTTCAACATTGTATTATGCACTTGGTGAGCATGATCAATAAATGTACAAGATGACTCTAGATTTGTCTTTAAACACATTCTTTCTTCTTTTGTTTTCTCTCTTCTCTTTTCAAAAAAAGATATAACATATCTAACAATACACATATATATAACTATATTGCAAATATGCAAATCAGTGGATCCAATCACCAATACCAAATGCGGAAACCTGCCAATTTAAATTTTTAATTTTTTTATCCCATCACGAGTGTTTCCGTTCTGTGTGGCCTAAATGATGGATCGCGGTCTGAGATTGCAGTGGGACTTACAATCATACAGGTTTTATGGTCAATTTAAAAGGAAAAATTTTAGGTAATATTTTGAAAGAAGGTGTAATAGGGGTGGGGTAAGGGCGGGAAGGGATCAGCGTGCAGGGCTGTGTATGCAATTGAGAACATTTATATATAGTATGTAGTACCAAGGGTCAGGGCACGGAAGGCCTTTATAATACCTATAACCGTGTCAGGTCTGACAGGCCGTTTGTAATTTTCATAAAGTTTTTTAAATTTCCAAGGAGACTTGTGGACTGTCCTTGTCCTCACTGAAGTTATTCCACAATGTCCACCTCTGTAAATCGGATGCTTAGTTAGTTTGTTTGTTAGTGGCATGTGATTTTAGTAGTGTAGCAAGCACCGCACTGTCTGGTTACTCTGTTTGTTTGGTCAACCTATTGTTCATCGATTGGATCTTTTAATACATGAGACTGAGGAGATGTGTTCCCCCCTTTGGCTAAGGTAGCTGACTTGTGCTTTAGCATGCATTTCCTTTACTACAGCGTTATTCCCCTCTGTAGACAGTTTCTAAGTGGCCCTGTTTTGAATCCTCTGTATTTGTTTTCCTTTTTGTTTGTCAGCAGTCCATATATTTAAATCATTGTAGTCCAATTATTGGAAGAAATAGTGGCTTTATATAAGTAACAGGGCTGTATTTCTCGCTCATGTAGTACCTAATTTTTCTGAAATTGTCATTTTTATGGCTATCATTTGAGTTAGTCTTGAGAGTTGTCGATTATACACATTTAGTGTAGAATCAGTGGTGGTTCCCTAAATATTTGTATGATGCTACCTCAATTCTATACTACTCATCACCCAAATGTAATTGATAGGCTTGTGCTCTGGATTTTTTTACTTTGGTTGCAAAAAATTATGTATTGGAGATTCTTTGCATTAATGTCAGTTTATTTCCTTACACCAGATGTTTAACCTTAGCCTAGTACATCCTCAACTACCTCTGCTTGCAGATGCAATGTTGGGCTATGGACTGTGAGGGCCCGCAATCAATCAGCAAACAGTGGTTAAACATGGCCTCATTATTTAACCAAGGGCAAGTCATTAATAATATGAGGACGAGTAGTGGCCCAAGCGTGGAACCTCTGGGGAACTCCAGTTGTAATTGATCTCTCCATTGACTTAGTGCCATTTTTTTTTTTTTGTAACTTGTTGTCTATTTGATAGATGTTGGCTATAATTTACAAGATTAAGGACCCAAGTCCGCCCTTTCAATTTCCACGTAAAATGTCATGGTCATTGTTCAAAAGCTTTCTTGAAACAAGAAAAACAGTTTATTGTCAGATCTCCTCTATCCATATTAGTCAGCATTTCATCTAATAAAGTGGCTAGGGCTATTGTGGTTGATTTATCTTTTCTGAAGCCATTTTGCTGTTTGGCAAGGTAGTTGGTGTCTCCAAGAAGGTTTTTATTTGATCATGGTATTAATTTTGTTTTCGATGACCTTTTGCCAGGGAGGGGGCAGTATTGATATTGGTCGCAGTTCATTGCCAATGATTTAGTATTACTTATCTTTTGGTATTTTGTGTGACAGTAGCTATTTTTCATTTATCTGGGAATATACCTGTTTTTCAATGACAAGGTTTGTAAGAGATGCTTAAATTCATTTATTAGGATGCTAATGGTACAGTCTTAATGAGGCTGAAAATTTATATTCATCAACCAATGATTTTATTATGAGAAAGTTCCTCAATCTTGGTGAGATACTCATTTCCCTTGTTGTTTTCCTCAAGATTGTATTCATGTTAATTTGCGACTGGGGTGATAATTTTTGTGGATACTTGGTTTTTTTGTTTGTATTTCTTGCAGGTTTGCCCAAGTCTACAAAATAGTTTTGTTATTACTTCAGCTAACTGACCATCAGTACTTCAACTCACCTGTGCTGTCGTCTACTATGCTGTATATTCTGTGGTTTGGCTTCTGGTTGAATTTGACTTAGTTCATACCAGAATTTCTTAGGATTCTGGTTGTGCTTTATGGCTTGATCACTGTATACATAGATTTCGCTTTCCTCACCTCTGTTCTGGCTTTACTTGTTAAGCATTTTTGCTATAAACTGGTCCCTCCTGGTCTTTGGTTAGGTCAGCCTTTTGCTTAAAATAATCTCTGTCTTTTATTTGAAGTTCTATCAGTTTCATTGGTGATGTAAACAGCCGTGTTCACCCCCCTCTCTCTTATTTTTAGTTCAGTCATCGGAACAAAGTGTATCTGCTGCCTGTTGAATCATATCTCTAAAATATCCCAACATTTGTCGTGGGATCCTGTTCTTCAAATATTGTAGTGGGTTATAACTCTGCAAGATTGTCCCTAAGTGCAAATCAGTTGAAAAAATTTCTATATGTCCTTTATCCGCAGTAATCGGTTGGTTTTTTGGTTGTTTCTGGGTTTCATTTTTGATAATATAGACTGGCTTATGGGTCACGTGACATAGTAGTTAAGGACTCCTTCTTTTGATTGCAATACTTGATGTTAGGTAAAGGGCTTAAATCGTTTGTGGTTGCAGTAGTTCAGTTGGACCAGTCGGTTTATCTATAACTTTTGGAGCTCATGTTCTGATGCAAATTGAATTTATGATTATGCTGTAGCTTTCTCTTAGCACTACAGTCTGCCATTGAAGTCGCCTATCAGTAGGGTCTCAACTTGTCTATGTCATCTATTTCACTCATCATAATGCTCAATTCCTCAAAGGCCTATTTAACACTTTCCAACTGGTGGTCTGTACCAACATTTCCCATTAGGATCTTCTTTGAATAGGCCTTTGTTACAAGCACCCATTGTAGTTCTACCAGCACAGCATTTGAAATATTTTTATTCTGCATATCTATTAGAATCTACTTGTAGAGAATTTCTTTTCGGCAGTAAATTCCTAGTCTCCAACCTCCCGCATTTAGCTTGCCCATTTAGTATGTTTTGCTTTTTTCGATCATACCTAAGGAAGGTGTAGTTTGTTTATTGAAGTTAGTTATTTTTTTTCTATAAGGCTATTGAGCCATGTTTCTGATTACTGTGAAAAATATCAAGTCCCGATCCTGGGCAGATCATTCTTAATTGCACTATTTTATGTGTGAGACTACGTACATTTAGGTGTGCTATTTTGAAACCTGCAGCCAGACCCATCAGTTCGTTCAGAGGAAGCCTGCCCAGCCTCTTGTCCCATGCTCATATCCTCTGCACACTGTCCCCCGGTAACCCCCAGGTCCCCCCCCGCATTGTCCCCAGTCCATTTAGTAACCTTTAAAGTTCTATGAACAAAATAATAAAACAATCTATAGATATATATATATAATATATATATAACAATCTTTTTTAACAACACACAAAAAGCACACAAAAAAATCTCAAAAATGTTTTCTGTGAAGATAAATACTTATTAAGCTGAGATGTGCCTAGATGAACTTTGGCACCAGTAGTTGCCCTCATAATGATTTAGAGGGTTAGCTAGAGTATTCAGTTTGGATATTAACCATACGTGTCTCTGGTAGGTTCTGGGGTTTGGTTAGCAATAAAGAAGAATAGCAATGGGGTTAAAAGCCGTGCGACAACTATATGTCATGCAATTTAGTGTAAGGTACTGCCTGGGTTATAAATCCATGGATTAGTTGATTTCAATGCCCTAACTTTTATGAGGTGCTAGAGGAGAGATGGAAGGGAAACAATATGGAATATTCATACTTACCTATCTCATGTATAATATAATTGTATGTGTTTACATGTGAAACACCAACCAGCAGCCGGGCTGATCAAACCCACCACAAGGTGGCACTGTGAAATTTACATTACCATGCGAGAGATAGGGAGTGAGCCGTCTTGGTATTATAGGGTCTTTGATTCCCCCTAACCCCCTGAGGGCAATACTATGCTAGTATTGTACGTCCTACTCCAAAATAAAATAGCTCTCCTCTTGTTTACTATATTCAAATGCTCTCCAGCACAACTTTGCATTGTTTGTATCTGTATATAACCAAAGAGGTGCACGGAGAGTGTGGTACAGGGATATCTAACCCTACTCTGCATGGAGAGTGTGGTCCAGGGATATCAAACCCTACTCTGCATGGAGAGTGTGGTCCAGGGATATCTAACCCTACTCTGCATGGAGAGTGTGGTCCAGGGATATCTAACCCTACTCTGCATGGAGAGTGTGGTACAGGGATATCAACCCCTATTCTGCATGGAGAGTGTGGTACAGGGATATCTAACCCTACTCTGCATGGAAAGTGTGGTACATGGCTATCAAACCCTACTCTGCATGGAAAGTGTGGTACATGGCTATCAAACACTACTCTGCATGGAAAGTGTGGTACAGGGATATCAAACCGTACTCTGCATGGAGAGTGTGGTACAGGGATATCAAACCGTACTCTGCATGGAGAGTGTGCTACAGCGATATCAAACCCTACTCTGCATGGAAAGTGTGGTAAAGGGCTATCAAACCCTACTCTGCATGGAGAGTGTGGTCCAGGGATATCTAAACCTACTCTGCCTGGAGAGTGTGGTACAGGGATATCTAACCCTACTCTGCATGGAGAGTGTGGTACAGGGCTATCAAACCCTACTCTGCATGGAGAGTGTGGTCCAGGGATATCTAAACCTACTCTGCAAGGAGAGTGTGGTACAGGGATATCTAACCCTACTCTGCATGGAGAGTGTGGTATAGGGATATCAAACCCTACTCTGCATGGAGAGTGTGGTACAGGGATATCAAACCCTACTCTGCATGGAGAGTGTGGTACAGGGCTATCAAACCCTACTCTGCATGGAGAGTGTGGTCCAGGGATATCAAACCTACTCTGCCTGGAGAGTGTGGTACAGGGATATCTAACCCTACTCTGCATGGAGAGTGTGGTACAGGGATATCAAACCCTACTCTGCATGGAGAGTGTGGTACAGGGCTATCAAACCCTACTCTGCATGGAGAGTGTGGTCCAGGGATATCTAAACCTACTCTGCCTGGAGAGTGTGGTACAATTCAATTCAATTCAATTCTTTTATTTTAACTCTCTGCAAGGTATGTTTACAATAAATTGAGGTGATACAATAAATGCATACAAATTCCTTACAGACAGAAAGGATCCCAGAAAAGCGATGCTTATCTAGCTGGTCTCCATGATGTGAATGAATAAGTGATGACAATAACAAATTATTAAACTTAAGCTACATTTTTAACTAATGATTATGATGAGCTACTGATGCGTCTCTTCACAGTTAGTAAAAAACAAAGTAATGATAGGAATATTATATGGATATTGTGTCATGGATTCATGTACTTACATGCAGTATCAGTAGTTATTTTGCATGTATGTTAATAGGGGTATTATATATATTCTTTACTGGTAATCGATTTAGTATGCATTGAGATAGCTTATCTTTAGTTTTTTACAGAAGTTTTTCAAAGTTTGAAGGTTTCTAATCTCTACTGGTATTGAGTTCCAGATATTGGTTCCTTGGTTTTCAGTTGTTATTTTGCCATATTTGTTTCTAGTGTGTTTGTGATGTATGTTATTTATCTGTCGTGTGTTATGGGAATGGACCTGATTGTTTTCTTTGAAGAGATTATCAAATATTTCAGGGAGGAGGCCATTCTTTTGCTTGTAAACAAATTTTGCAATGTATATTTTATAAATGTCAGTTACCATAAGTAAGTCCAGGTCTTTATGAAGTGATTTAGTTGGGGTGAGATAGTCTTTGCTATACAGTATTTTCAAGGCTCTGTTTTGTTGTGTCTGTATCTTTTTTAGGGTTGATGATTTGGCTCTCCCATACACCTCTATACCATACTGGATTTTGGAGTAAACGTATGCATAGTATAGTAATTTTTTATTTTCCTCATGTACCCGTCGTCTGATTATTTTAAATGAGTTAGCCGTTTTAATTATTGAATTATTTAAGTCATCAATATGTTCATCCCAGTTGAGGTTCTCATCTAGAATTATACCTAGGTATTTCACAGAAGGGACTCTCTTTATTGTGTTATTGTTTATCTTTATGTTGTTTAGGTAATCAGGAATGGTTGTACTTCTGCTTTTAAATATTGTGTAGCATGTTTTGTTCAGGTTTACTGTTAATTTGTTATCATTGCACCATGTAAATATGTCTGAAAGGAATGTTTTAATTGAATGTTTTAGTTGTTTGGGTGAATTTGAGGTTATGAAGCCGTTGGTATCATCTGCAAATAACCTTGTTTTGACATCTTGTTTTGTACAGTTGACTATATCATTTGTGTAGATCAAAAATAGGAGAGGTCCCAGGACAGAACCTTGGGGGACACCATTGCTGATTGAGTTTAGCTTGGATCGTTTACCGTTTATGTATGTAAATTGCTTTCTATTGCTTAGGTAACTCTCAAACCATTTAAGTCCCTGGCCTCGAATTCCGTTGTGCCTAAGTTTTGAGAGTAGGATGTCATGGTCTACGGTATCAAATGCTTTGCTCAGGTCTAAGTAGACTCCTGCAACATGTTTCCCATTTTCAAGGTCTTGTAGTATGTTGTCTAAGATTTCAGTCAGAGCCATTATTGCTGAGTGATTCTCTCTAAATCCAAATTGGTATTTGTATAATATTTTGTATTTGTTAAGAAATTGGTAAACTCTTTTGTACATTAGTTTTTCCATTAATTTGTTTAGGGTACTGAGTAGGCTGATTGGCCTGTAGTTATCAACTAGGTATTTCTCATTTTTCTTATGGATGGGTATTACTTTTGCAACTTTGAGATTTTCCGCCAGGGCTATCAAACCCTACTCTGCATGGAGAGTGTGGTCCAGGGATATCTAAACCTACTCTGCCTGGAGAGTGTGGTACAGGGATATCTAACCCTACTCTGCAGGTACAGAGTACCTGCAGAGTAGGGTTAGACCCCAGCAGGTCAATTGAACTGGGGTTTTGCAGGTTACCAGGTGTGAAATCTACCAGGTGCTAGTTGAGTTGTTCAGCGTCTACATACAATAGATGACTACAATCACATACAGTGAACTCAGGCTACAATATTTTACGGTAGTATACAATTGACTACAAGCGTGTTTAATGAATTAAATGATGTCAAAAGTTTGGCTCCTTCCTCTTCCACTTCCGGCCATTAAAACACTCCCTCGGTCCATTTGGGTCGCAAACTGACTTCAACAAACAATGTTAGCGCTGTGTCTTTTGTCTGGGACCAGTGTGAAGGGTAGACTCACTCATCCGATTTGCCTGTGTTGGGTTTTACCCCCAACCAGCCACCCCCATTTCTGCATACCATCTGAATAAAGCACAAGGCACAGTGGCTGAATCGGTAGAGAGCAGCATCGCATGCGAAACATCGGGAGTTCGGTTCTCGGTCGAGTCAAACCAATGACTTATAAAATTGATACTTGTCACTTCCTAGCCTGGTACTCGGCATTAATAGGATAGGACAAGGACTGGTTAGCTCAGTATCAGGATAATGTGACTGAGTGCGATATTGGGTCACGGTGCTGGCGGCCTGATTTCCAAGTGGAACAGCACTTTAAAGTCGCCATGAGTGCGCACTGTCACAAGTCAGTACCCATCCTGATATGACCTTAGATGTTGCAAGGATGTAAAACGCCAACAACCAACCAACTTAATAAAGCAGGTATTTGAAACAACCAGAAGTGTTTCTCTGTTTGTAAACCGGAAGTGGCACAACCATCCCGACTTACTCAGTTATCGGGCACCTGCAGGCGCGTGCTCAGAGCCGCCACCTCTGAACCGGAACCGGAATCAACTTCAGCCAGCTGACCCCCCCCCCACCACACACACACTTCACACACATGCAGATACTTTGCTCCTTTCAATTTTCCCTGATATATAATTACGTCACTGCATCATTTCCATGTCATCCAATGGGGACCTTTAATGGACTATTTCTCTCGCCAAACACTTGGTGGCAGCACCCGTTCCCGGTCCAAGGCGGTCATCATGGTTGGATAAAGGGTGTAGGTGTGTGGTGTATGTGTGTGGTGGGGGTGATGGTTTGTGGTGGGGGTTTAGGGATGTGGTGTGGGTGTAGATATTTATGTGATGGGGGTGTAGGTGTGTTGGGTGTGTGTGGTGGGGGTGTAGGTGCGTGGTGAGGGTTTAGGGGTCTAGTCAGGGTGTAGGGGTGTGGTGGGGTGTAGGTGTGTGGTAGGGGTGTAGGTGTGTGGTGGGGGTATAGGTGTGTGGTGGGGGTGTAGGTGTGTGGTGGGGGTGTATGTCTGTGGTGGTAGTGTAGGTGTGTGGTGAGGGCTTAAGTTGATGGTGGGGGTGTAGTTGTGTGTGGTGGGGGAGTAGGTGTGTGGTGTATGTGGTGGTGGTGCGTGGTTGGGGTGTAGTTGTGTGTGGTGGAGGTGTGTGGTGGTGGTGTGTGGTGGGGTTGTAGTTGTGTGTGGTGAGGGTGTAGGGGTGTGTGTGGTGAGGGTGTAGGTGTGTGTGGTGGTGTAGGTGTGGTGTGTGTTTGGTGGTGGTGTAGGTGTGTGGTTGGGGTAAGTGTGTGGTTGGGGTTTAGGGGTGTGGTTGGGGTTTAGGGGTGTGGTTGGGGTTTAGGTGTGTGGTTGGGGTTTAGGTGTCTGGTGGGGGTATAGGTGTGTGGTGGGGGTGTGTGGTGGGGTGTAAGGGGTACTGGGGTATAGGTGTGTGTCGTTGGGTGTAGGGGGTATAGGTGTGTGTGGTGGGGGTTTAGGGCTGTGGTGGGGAGTGTAGAGCTGTGGTGGGGAGTGTAGGGGTGTGATGGGGGTTTAGGGATGCTAAAGATTGTGAGGTGCCGCTCTGCAAGACACCCCTACACCTCCGCCACAAACCACCTACACCCCTACCAGACACACCGTCAACACCCACCACACACACCCAGAACATCCCTACACCCCCACCACACCATACCCACTCACCACACACCCCTACACTCCCACCACACCCCCCTAAATCCACATACACCCCCACCACACCCACCAAAATCCTCACCACACCCCCACAACACACCCACCACACAAACATATACCCCCACCACACCCACCTACACCCCAACCACACCCCCACCATACACCAAAATCCTCACCACACCCCTACACCTCTACCACACAAACATACCCCCCCACACACCTACACCCCAACCACACCCACCCCACACCCCATAATCCCCCCACCACACACACCAAAATCCTCACCACATCCCTAATCCTCCACCACCCTCCTCCACACCCACCACATCCCCCTGCATCCCCTCTTATTTACACACACTTGATAGGAGAAGGAACTCATCCTTTCCAATCAAAGCATTACAGAGACCGGCATGGTGCGCCATCTGACGAGAGAGTTATGCAAACTGAAAGGTCCCCATTGTCTCCTTTCTACAACAATTAAGCCCCAGTCACACTACAGCTTGCGACCACTTTGCGACCATCTTAGATCTAAGAACCCACAGTCATGAGTGACGTCCTTGCGACCAAAACAATGGTTGCCAACATCAGGGCATCACTGGTGACTGTGGGTTCTTTGGTCTAAAGTGTTCGCAAAGTGTTCGCAAGCTGTTGTGTGACTGGGGCTTTAAGGAACAGTTAGTTGATTGATTTTACATCCTGGCAACATCTAAGGTCATATCAGGATGGGTACCGACTTGTGAGAGTGGGCACTCATGGTGACTTTATAGTCCTGCCACACTGGGAGACCAGGTCACTGGCACCAGACGGGATGGCCGAATGAGTTAGAGCGTCCGTCTCCCGTGCTGGTAGACCATTGGGTCGTGGGTTCAAACCCTGTTCGAGTCAAACCAATGACTTAAAAATTTATACTTGTCACTTCCTAGCCAGGCGCTCAGCATTATTAGGACAGGGCAAGGACTGGTGTGCTCAGTGTCCGGATAATGTGACTGAGTGGGAAACCAGGTCATGGTGCCAGCGGCCTGCTTTCCCAGTGGGACAGCACTATAAAGTCACCATGAGTGCGCACTGTCACAAGTCGGTACCCGTCCTGATATGACCTTAGATGTTGCTAGGACGTAAAACAACAACAACAAAACCAGGTCACTGGCACCATGGCTCAATTTCTCACTCAATCAGATTATTTTGATACTGAGCTAACCAGTCCTTAGCCTATCCTGTTAATGCTGAACGCCAGGCTAGGAAGTGACATGTATTAATTTTGTAAGTCATTGGTTTGATTTTACCAGGTTTCGAACTCCCGACATTACACACGGGAAGCCTGCGCCGTACCGATTCGGGCACTGCGTCCGGCCAGTCCGGTCAGTTAAACAAAAAATTGCAATTTGATCCAGCTCATGAAAGGTTAACTAAGATAGCTGATGTAGTCCTGATGTTGAATTTAAGGAGAGAGAGAGAAAGTTGATTGATTGATTGATGGTTGCTTTATGCTGTGTCGGCAGCATAGGCCATATTCACGGCGAGAAATGTTTGTTTTTTGTTCAAACGATCGCTTTTACATGTAAAAGCAGACAATCAATTCTGTGCCAATAGACACTCATTAAATTAGAAAGCTCACAATCATATATTTGTGGTAAAGGGAAACAAATTCCCATAGAAAAAGAAAAGGTTTATTAATAATTGATAGAATCTATTTAGTAAACTATATGAGGTGGTACAGTCCAGCTGCCCTCAAAAAGGCTAAAATGTTTTCCTGTTTTACCTTAGTAAAAAGGTCATGCATACTGTCTGCAGTGTAGAACTGTTGGCGCAGGGCCAAAAAATCAACGCAACTTAGTAAAATGTGTTTGAGTGTCAGTGGGGACTGACACCCAATACATTCAGGGGGAGGTTCCCCCTTGAGCAGAAAAGCATGTGTAAGCCACGAGTGGCCAATACGGCAGCAGCTAAGGACCACTTGGTCCCGCCAACCTCCCGCATGAGTCTGTGGTGGCTTTCCCACAGATGGTTCAATTTCTTTAAGTTTATTAATGTTTTCATCCCACTCATGTTGCCATTTGGATTTTATGTGGGTGGCTATTAGTGGTTTCAGATCAGAGTGAGGGATCAGACACGGTTGAAGATCACAGTTCAGGGCCTTCTTCGCAGCCCGATCAGCTCGTTCGTTTCCTTGTATGCCGGCATGGCCAGGCACCCAGCACAGGTGGATGTCATACCCATCCTTTGTCAGTTGGTTCATTTTATAAATGACCGTTGCTAGAATAGGGTGATTGGTTTTCAGTCCAGCAACAGCCAGGAGGCAAGAGAACGAATCACTGTATGTAACATAGTTAGTGTGGTTGGATACCTCGATACACTCCAACACGAGAAGGAGTGCTCAGGCTTCTGCAGTGAAAATCGTGCTCTGATCGGGCAAACGTACACCAAATTTTTCCCGTCGGCAGACTGCCGCAGCAGCTACCCGGCTTTGGTCTTTCGAACCATCAGTGTATATGGAGAGGTGGTCTGCAAACTGGCCTTGAATCTCTGCATGCAGTCCTTGGTACTCGAGTGGATGTGTCCCAGACTTCCTCAGTTCCGTGAGTCGGAGGATAACCGATGGCTTTCTCAACGACCACGGGGGATGTTCTGGGACTTTGGCATCCTCCAACATGTCCAAATCCATGCCCAAGGCCTCCAAATGAGGTTTCATTCGGAGCCTCAGTGGCCGGATGTAATTCGGCCTGGCTTCATACCTGGATTCGTCATGTTGCTCGAATAGACAATTGTGTGCAGGATTCAATGCATTAGTTTTTATCTTGACTACATATTGCATGGCCAGTTTGATTCTCCTGTTGTTAAGTGATGGTTCATTGGCTTCGACGTAAAGGCTCTGAACCGGTGAGGTGCGGAAGGCCCCAAGGGCCAGGCGCAGTCCCTGGTGGTGGATCGTGTCTAGCAGCCCAATATATGATTTCCTTGCGGAACCGTATACTATGCTGCCGTAATCCACTCGTGACCGAACCAAGGTTCTGTACACGGAGAGCAGAACATCTCTGTCCGCTCTCCACTCTGAGCTGGACAGCACCCTCAGAATATCCAGCGCTTTCAGGCATCTTGTTTTCAGGTACTTTATATGTGGCACAAAAGACAGTTTTGCTTCGAGAATGTGGCCCAGAAATTTGGTTTTCTCAACAACTTTAATGGGATCCCCATCCAAGGTCAGCTCCGGTTCCGCATGCATTCTACGCAGCAGGCAGAAGTGCATGCAGACGGTTTTGGTCTTGGAAAATTTGAAACCGTTCAGAACTGACCATCGATGGATCCCATTTATGCTTGGTTGTAGCTGTCTCTCTATGACATTCATGTTAGCACCGCTGTAATATAAAACAAAGTCGTCCAAGAAGAGACTACAGAAGACCCCCCACTTTACAGCAGCAGCAATACCATTGACCTTGACCCCGAAAAGGGTCATGGCCAGTATGCTGCCTTGAGGTACTCCTAGTTCCTGTGAGTGTAGCCTGGAATAGGTCGTCTTGACACGGACACAGAGAGAAAGAGAAATCTATGTATGTATCTCTGGGTCAGGATCACGAAAAGAGGCCAATTGGTGGAAGTTGTCGGCGTCGAGCATGGATGTCAGCGTCGATCGGTATAATTATAATTTAGCATTGACAGAGGTGTTGGAAAGTCTTTAAATTTATTCTGAATATAAAGGTCGAGAAAATACAACAACCTTATTTGTTTCTAGGATAATTTAATATAAAACAAAGAAATGCATGAGCCTTTAAGAATTGCGATGCCGACATCTGTTAAAGTTGTCGGCATCGATCATTGGATGTCAGCATCGATCGGTATAATTATAGTTTAGCATTGAAAGAGATGTTGGAAAGTCCTTAAATTTATACTGAATGTAAAGTTCGAGAAAATACAACAACCTTATTGGTTTCTAGGAATATTTAATATGAAACAAAGAAATGGACTACACTTTTAAGAATTGCAACACCGACATCTTCACTTGACCACCGATTGGCCCGTTTTCCTGAGGCTGACTCATATATATATATGCATATATATATATATACTAAAGGAATACAAGTTGGGAATTGACCAAATATGTATTCGATAAGATTAAATTGCTAAATTTGGTTTAAATCTGATTCAACCAATGAAAGATGCTTACTAATGCCTCGGTCACAAATGCTTTACGGCGTGCCTGCGGCGGCCGTAAGTCACCGCATCGGCCAAACCGTACGGCGAGTTACGGTCGCCATACGGCAACCGTACGTTTTTTTCTCGCCCGAAGTTGTTGCGTTTTTTTAAAAGTCAGAGTTATCTTAACTGAGTAAAATCGCAACGCCGCGGGTCCCAAGGAACCCACAACACCGTACTGGCACCTTTTTTGACATCAATGAATATCAATATGGTACAATATTCATGTTTGTGTAATCAATATTAAGAAAGTTACGTTTTTATATATTAAATACGTGCATAAAGTTAAAGACAAACCCCAGGGTCCCTTGTGGTGACCGTACGATTTGTGAATATATATACCGCAGACCGTAACGCCGTAACATTTGCATAAACTGCAATGCACACCGCAGACTGCAGCACCGTGTGGCGCCTGCAGCATTTGTGACCTAAGCATAAGATAGCAACAGTAAGCCTAATCCCGAGTATTGGTTTCAGTTTTTGTTTGTTTCTTGTTGTTTTACATCCTAGCAACATCTAAGGTCATATCAGGATGGGTACCGACTTGTGACAGTACGCACTCATGGCGATTTGATAGTGCTGCCCCACTGGGAAATCAGGCCGCCGGCACCATGACCCGATATCCCACTCAGTCACATTATCCTGACACCGAACTAATCAGTACTTCCCCTATCCTAATAATGTCGAGCGCCAGGCTAGGAAGCGACAAGTATCAATTTTTAAGTCATTGGTTTGACTCGACCAGGAACCGAACTCGCGAACTCCCGATCTTCCACACGCGAGGCCTGTCTGTGCTCTATTGGTTTTAGAGAAAGTGAGCAAATTGTGTTTTTGATAAGATTAAATTGCCAAATTTGATTTTTGTTTAAATACACCGTTGCTTTATTATTCACGTGAGTACTGCTGAATAGCAGGTCCACAAAGACACAACCAGCAAGTCGTGTGTTTATAAATAACGATGTAAATTATTTGTTTGTGTCCCGACGCCACTGGGACTATATGGATGGTGATAGCTCCCGAGGGGGGGAGGTGGGCACCTCTTACTACACAATCACCGAAGTTCTATCTGAATTACATTGCTGTGAAATGACAATATAAAACATAGAAAAGAAAAAGAAAACACTCGAAGCGTTCGAAAACCTAAATACGAATCGAACGCTGCGAATTAAACCTTGCTGTTTGTTTTAGGCAACACCCCCCCCCACACACACACACACACACATTCTAATTGAATTGTTGTTTTTGCTGCGGTTTTATTTTTTTTTTTTTTTTTTTGGAGTTTGGTGTAGTGGTTTCTTATGGGGTCTGTGCCGGTATGCCCGGCAGTGCTTAGCGGTTTATGAAGCGGCTCACATGCGCGTGTGTACATGTGTCCTGGGGATAATATCAAGCACAGCAGTGAGTGATCTGCTGATACTGATAGTGCCCTGTTAACAAAGTATCACAGACACTTCTTACTGTTGCTACACGCCTACAGGTGGCGCTACCGCCAAAACGGCGTTGGCGCTCGCCAAATTCATGTTTGGTTGGTTGGTCGTTGGAGTTTTACTTCCTGGCTACATCTAAGTTCATATCAGGGTGGGTACCGACTTGTGACAGTGCACAGTCGTGGTGACTTTATAGTGCTGCCACACTGGGAAATCTGACTAAATGTTGTCTGTTGCTACAGTGGTGCCAATTTGCTTTCTGATTGGTACATACTGCGACAATCAGATGTAAATGTCGTCTGTTGCTACAGTGGTGCCAATTTGCTTTCTGGTTGGTTCATACTGCAACAATCAGATGTAAATGTTGTCTGTTGCTACAGTGGTGCCAATCTGATTTTTGATCGGTCCATACTGCGACAATCAAATGTAAATGTTGTCTGTTGCTACAGTGGTGCCAATTTGCTTTCTGGTTGGTTCATACTGCAACAATCAGATGTAAATGTTGTCTGTTGCTACAGTGGTGCCAATTTGCTTTCTGATCCGTCCATATTGCGACAATCAAATGTAAATGTTGTCTGTTGCTACAGTGGTGCCAATTTGCTTTCTGATCCGTCCATACTGTGACAATCAAATGTAAATGTCGTCTGTTGCTAAAGTGGGGCCAATTTGCTTTCTGATTGGTCCATACTGCGACAATCAAATGTAAATGTCGTCTGTTGCTAAAGTGGTGCCAATTTGCTTTCTGATTGGTTGATACTGCGGCAATCAGACGTGAGATCTAAATGTCGGTTGTTGCTACTGTTGTGCATAACTTATCACTGGTTGATCCACACTGAATTCACGGGGAGGAAATGTCGTCTGCTGCTATCATAGTGCCAATCTGATATCTGATTCGCCCACATTGTGGTCATGAGGTAAGACGTGGCTAAATGAATTGAGCTCTCGCCTCACATCTTGGTAGGTCATGGGATTCGACCCCCTTGTTCGAACGCTGATCGAGTCAAACCAATGACTTAAAAATGCACGCTTGTCACTAGCTAACCTAACCTAGGCATTACTAGGATAGGACAAGGAGCAGTGGAATGAGAATGGCCAATTGCCTGCGATTGAAATTTTCCCATCTGAATTAACTAATGCAACTCAAATTCTTTTGTCGATACTGTAGTGCAACATTGATATGTGCTTGGTCTACCCTGGATTTCCATGTGGTTATAAAGTCATCTGAGACCCCGCCAAGGTTTTTATATGATAAATGGTAGTATTTTGCCGGGCTGCCGAAAAAAAGTTTGGACTAAACGATCGGTTGGTTTATTTAACAGGGTTATACTGTATATACATTAAACAAAATCAAAGTGTCCACATATATTGTATATTACATTGGTCGTAATGCTCGCATTGCGGTTGATGCGAGGCGAGGGAGGACGCCCCCCCCCCTCTCTCCCTCTCCTCTCTCCTCCAGCTCCACTGCTCACTATTACATAACCCCCCCCTCTCTCTCTCTCCTCCCTTATAACCGCCTCCGGCCTCTCCTCCGGCCACTCGCCCTCCTGCCTCCACACTCTCCGCTCCTCACGCCTCGCGCTGCCTCACTCCCTTTTTCTTTGGCTTTCTTCACCAAGGCTATATACACTACCGGCATGTAGTGGTGGAAGGCCGTGCACATGCTCTCACCACTACCGTGCACGACACCCTCCTGCACGTCGGCCTTCCACCGCTACCGTGCACTACATCATCCTGCGCGGCGGCCTCTCAGGCCACCCTGGTCCACCACTGCCGTGCACTACACCACCCTGCACAACACCCTCACCACCACCGCGCTCTACACCATCCTGTACAACGGCCCTCCACCACTGCCGTGCAGTACATCATCCTGCACGGCGGCCTTTCACCACTACCATGCACTGCGCCACCCCGCACACTCGACGGCCTCGCGCCACTACCGTGCACCACGCCTCTGCATACGGCCCTGCACCACGCCAGCCTGCACACCGGCGCCTCACCACTACCGTGCACTACACCATCCTGCAGGACGACCCCTCTCGCCACGCCTCTATGCACGGTTGGTCCCCCACCCCCCACACCCACACCCACACCCACACCCACCCCGGGCTCGTACCACCCTGACCGCCGACCCCTGAGGCAACACACACACGCCATTGTGCAACCCTCACCCCCCCCCCCCCCCCCCCCCCCCCCCCCATCTCAACCCACACATCTCTGCGCCGGCCGCCGACGGCCAACCCTCACATCTCTGCCGCTCACATCTCTGCCGCCGCCCCCCCCCCCCACCCTCCACCCAACCGCCACCCCTCTCTCATCTCCGCCGACCACCCGGCCTCCCCCCTCCCCGACCTCACCACAGGCCCCGCTCTCTACTGCTTATGTCACACTACACTCTCTCTCACACTACACTGGCTGTGTCACACCAAACTGGCCCTGTCACACTACACTCTTCATGCTACACTGCTTGTGTCATGCTGCACTGGCTGTGTCACACTACACTGGGCGTGTCACACTACAATCTCTGCCGCCGCCGGCCAACCCTCACATCTCTGCCGCTCACATCTCTGCCGCCGCCGCCCCACCCTCCACCCAACCGCCACCGCTCTCTCATCTCCGCCGACCACCCGGCCTCCCCCCCCTCCCCGACCTCACCACAGGCCCCGCCGCCTCTCTCTCATCTCCACTGCTTATGTCACACTACACTCTCCCTCACACTACACTCGCTGTGTCACACCAAACTGGCCCTGTCACACTACACTCTTCTCTGTCATGCTACACTGCTTGTGTCATGCTGCACTGGCGGTGTCACACTACACTGGGCGTGTCACACTACACTCCTCTCACCCTCAGACACTCCGGGTTGCGGGACTACACAACTTTTGGCCGCCCCGCACCCTCCTTCCGCACCCTCCTTCCTTCCCTGGTCACCCATGTCACCCATGCCAACCCAGGTCACCCATGTCACCCATGCCCCCAGGTCACCCTGGTCACCCATGCCACCCAGGTCATCCTGGTCACCCATGTCACCCACGCCACCTACCTCTCTCTGCTGCCTGCCGCCTCCACCTCCTCATCCCCCCACTGCCACTGCGGGCTCCACCTGCGCCCCCCCCCTGCCTGCCGCCACTGTGCTGCTGCCACTGGGCGTCCTGCCACTGCGTGTGCTGCCCCAGCTGGATCAACGTGTTGCTGCTGCCTCTATGCTGCCGCCCTGCCACTGCGGGCTCCGCCTGTGCTCCCCCGTGCCTGCTGCCGCTGTGCTGCTGCCACTGGGCGTCCCACCACTGCGTGTGCTGCCCCAGCTGTATCAACGTGTTGCTGCTACCTCCCTGCTACCGCTCTGCCACTGCGGGCGCCACCTGTGCTCCCCCGTGCCTGCTGCCACTGTGCTGCTGCCACTGGGCGTCCTACCACTCGTGTGCTACCCCAGTGGTATCGACGTGCTGCTGCTGCCTCTGTGCTACCGCTCTGCCCCTGCGGGCTCCACTTCTGCTCCCCTGGGCCTGCCGCCACTGTGCTGCTGCCACTGGGCGCCATACCACTGCGTGTGCTGCCCCGGCTGTATACACGTGTTGCTGCTACCTCTGCTGCTGCTCTGTCACTGCGGGCTCCACCTGTGCTCCCCCGTGCCTGCTGCCACTGTGCTGCTGCCACTGGGCGTCCTACCACTGCGTGTGCTGCCCCAGCTGTACCAACGCGTGGCTGCTACGTCTCTGCTACCGCTCTGCCACTGCGGGCTCCCCTGTGCTCCCCCGTGCCTGCTGCCACTGCTGCTGTCACTGGGTGTCCTACCACTGCGTGTGCTGCCCCAGCGGCATCAACGTGTGCCGCTGCCTCTGTGCTACCGCCCTGCCACTGCGGGCTCCACCTGTGCTCCCCCGTGCCTGCTGCCCCTGTGCTGCTGTCACTGGGCGTCCTACCACTGCGTGTGTTGCCCTGGCCGGATCGACGCGTTGCTGCTGCCTCTGCCACTGCGGGCTCCCCTGTGCTCCCCCGTGCCTGCTGCCACTGCTGCTGTCACTGGGCGTCCTACCACTGCGTGTGCTGCCCCAGCGGCATCACACCCAATGCACTAATGCTCTGTGGCTACCACCAACCCACAACCCCGCCCTGCCACTGCGGGCTCCACCTGTGCTCCCCCGTGCCTGCTGCCACTGTGCTGCTGCCACTGGGCACCCTACCACGGCGTGTGCTGCCCCGGCCGGATCGACGCGTTGCTGCCGCCTCTGCTACCACTCTGCCACTGCGGGCTCCCCTGTGCTCCCCCGTGCCTGCTGCCACTGTGCTGCTGTCACTGGGCGTCCTACCACTGCGTGTGCTGCCCCAGTGGCATCAACGTGTGCCACTGCCTCTGTGCTACCGCCCTGCCACTACGGGCTCCACCTGTGCTCCCCGTGCCTGCTGCCACTGTGCTGCTGCCACTGGGCGTCCTACCACTGCGTGTGCTGCCCCGGCCGGATCGACGCGTTGCTGCTACCTCTGTGCTACCGCTCTGCCACTGCGGGCTCCGCCTGTGCTCCCCCGTGCCTGCTGCCACTGTGCTGCTGCCACTGGGCGTCCTGCCACTGTGTGTGCTGCTCCGGCGGCAGCCACGTGTCATGCAGCCATGGCACCCTGGACCTGGCTCCAGCCGCCCTGCCTACCCCCTCACCTCAGCCAAGCCTCAGACTGCTGGCGGAGTCATGCCAGACCCGCCGCTACCCAGGTCACCCTGGTCACCCATGCCACCCAGCCGTGGCACCCTCGACCTGTCTCCAGCCGCCCTGCCTGCCCTCTCACCGCAGTCAAGCCTCAGACTGCTGGCGGAGTCATGCCAGACCCGCCGCCACCCAGGTCACCCTGGTCACCCATGTCACCCAGCCGAGGCACCCTGGACCTGCCTCCAGCCGCCCTGCCTGCCCTCTCACCACAGTCAAGCCTCCACCTGCTCACACCTCTGCTGCCACTGCGGGCTCCGCCTGTGCTCCCCCGTGCCTGCTGCCACTGTGCTGCTGCCACTGGGCGTCCTACCACTGCATGTGCTGCCCCAGCTGTATCAATGTGTTGCTGCTACCTCTCTGCTACCGCTCTGCCACTGCGGGCTCCATCTGTGCTCCCCTGTGCCTGCTGCCACTGTGCTGCTGCCACTGGGCGTCCTACCACTGCTGTGCTGCCGCACCTGTATCAACGTCGTGCTGCTGCCTCTTTGCTACCGCTCTGCCGCCCTGGACCTCTGAGCGCTGCACGCATACGTGCCACGCCTCGCCCCCTCGGCGGCCCCTCGAGCCCTCTCCTCTCTCTTGGTTGAGGGCTCCTCGAGCCCACCTCCCGCCAACTACTGACATTACCTCATCCACATTTATCATAACACTGACATTGACGCTCTCATCATGAGCATGCTTCATCCTTGATATTACTGTACCTCACATTGATATTACGCCTCACACTTATTATGCTCATGTAGCCTCGGGCATTTCCTCAAATAAACTGCCCTCTTTTTCCACTCTCGCCTCCTCGTCCTTCCTTGCCGTGCATCGGTCGTAATGCTCGCATTGCGGTTGATGCGAGGCGAGGGAGGACGCCCCCCCCCTCTCTCCCTCTCCTCTCTCCTCCAGCTCCACTGCTCACTATTACATAACCCCCCCCTCTCTCTCTCCCTCCCTTATAACCGCCTCCGGCCTCTCCTCCGGCCACTCGCCCTCCTGCCTCCACACTCTCCGCTCCTCACGCCTCTTTTTCCCCACCCACCATCCCTATACACCAACTCTCCACTATAGGGTTGAGGGCTCCTCGGGCCCACCTCCCGCCAACTACTGACATTACCTCATCCACATTTATCATAACACTGACCTTGACGCTCTCATCATGAGCATGCTTCATCCTTGATATTGCTGTACCTCACATTGATATTACGCCTCACACTTATTATGCTCATGTAGCCTCGGGCATTTCCTCAAATAAACTGCCCTCTTTTTCCACTCTCGCCTCCTCGTCCTTCCTTGCCGTGCATCCATAGTGCACCCACGTTTTTGCCAAAGCCAAGGCAAATTCGAAGCCAAAGCTCAGTTAAACCAATGATCGGTTAATCCAAACAAATTTCTAGGGTCCCTTCAAGTTTGGTATAACCGGGTGATACTGTATATGGATTTGAGTTATTTGTAGGCAAAATAAAAATTGGAGTGATTTCAAATAAGCTGAAGTCGAAGGCCGAGACCCAGTTGGAATCGGCTCGCTATGCATGTCTACAAGTCTGAAAACTTATTTTTTTCGGTTATAATTCCTTGCTCCCCACCTCCCTCCTTGTCCTGCCCCCCCCCACCCCCTCCCTCACTCAATTACTTACCTCAGCTATGCAGGCAACTAACAACCCTCTATATATCAGGTGCCAGAGCATGCAAGCTTGAGTGTGGGGACTGGGGGGGGGGGGGGGGGGGTGGGAGCAGTGCTCTATAAACTACATCACCGTTCTAGCCGCGCAGTGCATTGTGGGATGTGTCAGAGCAAAACAAATCCGCGAGAAGCACATGGCACATGCTAATACACTGGGTGCAGTTATGAAATGTGCTAGTCTCAGCTCTTGGTTGAAACATTAAAAAAAAAGATTCTTTTTATTGCGGCTGTATTTATACTGTCCATAGCATATAAGCAGGACAGAGACTGGGGAAGCAATACAAACAGATTCTGGAAGAATGTAGACCTATTATTCCCCAAAAATAACAAAGAAGAGCAAACAACCTTCCAAGATAACGAAGGGACAATACTCTCAGACAAAGATGCAGCAAACAAACTGAACACGCACTTTGCCACAATAGGACAAACGCTGTCAGGAAAATTAAAAAAAAGGTGGGAAAATAGATCAGGAACTGTGCAGAATGAAATCCCCACCTGCAAAACAGATATAATAGAAGTAAAAAAACTAATAAATGACATAGACACAAATAAACCAAGTGGAATAGACGAAATACCAACCAAAATGCTGAAAGAGGCACTCCAAGCCATCCCAGCCACTATAGTCGACCTATTCAACATCTCCTTTGAACAGGGGCATTTTATCTCAGCCTGGAAAATGGCAACCATTACCCCTATCCACAAAAGTGGAGACAAACAAAACATGGGAAACTACAGGCCAATATCGATTCTTCAAACCCCAGGCAAGCTCATTGAAAAAGTGCTACATAGACACATAAATGAACACCTGGAAAAAAACAATATACTAAACGAAAGACAAGGGGGTTTCAGGAAACTGCACTCCACATCTAAAACAATAGCTAACCTAACAAATGACATATTGGCGTCAATGAACCAAAAACAATTAGTTGGAGCAGCCTTCATTGACTTCAGCAAAGCATTCGATACAGTAGACCATAACATACTATTGGAAAAACTAGAATCCATGGGCATAAAATCCAACACTATGGACTGGATAAAATGCTACCTGAAAGACAGGCAACAGAGAACAAAAATAAACAATACACTATCAGACAACCAACCTGTCACATGTGGTGTACCCCAAGGGTCAGTGCTAGGGCCACTGCTCTTTATAATCTACATAAACGATCTTGAAAAATGGTTACAAACCGAATGCCTCCAACTATATGCAGATGACACAGTCATATATGCAAACGGCACCACAGAAGAGGAGGTAATAACTAAACTAAACAAGCTCCTACTAAAACTGGATGAGTGGTGTGAGTCCAACAAAATAACCATCAACACAAGCAAGTCAAAAACAGTTCTCTTCTCGCATAAACAAATGCCAGAAAGAAAACTACACTGTAAGCTAGGAAGCCAAACACTAGAAAATGTAGACCATTACAAATACCTAGGCCTTGAGTTGGACAGCCAACTAAACTACAACCTATGTATAAACAAAATTGTCCAAAAGGTAAACCACAAACTGTGGCTATTTGCAAAGCTAAGAGACTACATGACACAAGAAATGTCAATAAAAATCTTCAAGGGCATGGTGCTACCCTATTTTGACTATGGAGATGTAAACTACATGGGTGCAAAGAAAGAACTTCTAAAAAAACTGCAAACACTACAGAACAGAGCCCTGAAAATCTGCCTCAGAGTAGACAAGCTGCACCCCACCTATGACATACACAAAAGAACCAAAGTAAAATTGCTAGAAAATAGGAGAATAATTCATCTGAAAACATTAGCATACAGCTATAGTCAAGACAATAAACTCCTAACAAAACCACAAAGGGCAACTAGAGCAAATAATGCGCCACTACTAAAGCAGACCAGAAGCCAAATAAAAGCTCACGAGAGAAGCACGCTAGAAATGGCTGCCAAGGTGTGGAATGCCCAAACAGTAAAGGAACGACAAATTCCTGACCTAAAAACATACAAAAAATATCTGTGCAAAATAAGGCTAGGAACCCCCAACTAAGCTGCACCGCAAAAGGGCAGGTGATACATGTCACGGCCCACCAGCGAGACGCCCAATGGAAGGTAACCATACCAAAAGCACCCAGATAACACACCTCACAGCTGCGTACAAGCCTATGATATGTAAATAGGAGTAGGCTAGTCTAGAAATAAGAGTAGAAAAAATAAAGCACATATATGCCAAGAAAATCCAAAAAAATTAACATAGACTACTATAGTACTAACCAGACCAACCAACTATCTATCTGCTACTGAAATACAGGCAATCAAATACCTTATCAGCAGCTACTGTGTGATAAGACAACACCAACACTACAGCTGGCCAGCATTGAAAACAAGCCTGAATACCCAGGCTTATATGCTATGGACAGTATAAATACAGCCTCAATAAAAAAAAAAAAAAAAAAAAAAAAAGCCCGGATACCCAGGCTTGTTTTCAATGCTGGCCAGTTGTAGTGTTGGTGTTATCTTACCACACAGTGGCTGCTGATAAGGTATTTGATTGCCTGCATTTCAGTAGCAGATATATAATTGGTTGGTATGGTTAATAGGCTATGTTAGTTTTTTTTGGTTTTCTTGGTATATATGTATTTATTTTGTCTACTCTTATTACTAGACTAGCCTACTCCTATTTACATATCATAGGCTTGTACGTAGCTGTATGGTGTGTAGAACACTAACGAAAAAAATATATATAATAAATTAAGATATTAATCTTTTATCCAGCATTGCATTTACATCAATATGCCATGTGCATTTAGATTTAGGCAAATCTGGGCACTCAGACCAGTGTTAAAGCCATAGCCAGAGTCAGTTTTACTTATTTTATTCATGTTTTTATTTATATCCTATGGTTAATGACATGTGCAGAAATAGAAAATGAGTAGGGTTAATCAGATATTGGCTATATATTTCTTTGAAACAAGTTTTTGTTGACACATTTGACATTTTCAATTTTAGAACAAGAATTACTTATGGCTAATCGTGATGTAGTCTATTGTCGGTGGTCAGTCTAATAATAAATGTGCCATTCTGTGTGAGCGTGACACAAAGGTCAGACAGAGGTCAGCCTGGGGTCACTCGCTGCTCCAGAACGCCATAAACATTCAAGGTTTTACTACAAGATTCCCTACATATCCGTATACAGTATAACCCCGTTAAACGAAACTTGAAGGGACCCTAGACATTTGTTTGGATTAACCGATCATTGGTTTAACCGAGCTTTGGTTTCGACTTTGACTTGGCTTTGGCAAAAACGTGGGTGCATTATGAATGTAATATACAATGTATGTAGACACTCTGATTAATATTTGTATGTATATACAGCATAACCCCGTTAAACCAAGCTCAGTTAAACCAAACAATCGGTTAATCCAATCTTTTTTCGGCGTCCTGGCAAAATACTACCATTTATCATATAAAAAAACTCTCAGATGACCTGATAAACACATGAACGTTTGGTTTAACCGTACCGGAAGTGGCCTGGGCCCCGACAATTTTGTTTGGATTAACCGATACTTTAGATTAACAGACTTTGGTTTAACCAACTTTTTTATATGGTAGTATTTTGGCGGGCCGCCGAAAAAAGTTTGGATTAACCGATCGTTTGGTTTAACCGAGCTTGGTCTAATGGGGTTGTACTGTATATACATGTATGCATGTGTCTATATATACCGATATATATGTATATATATATGTATATATATATATATATATATATGTATATATATATGTATATATGTATATATATATGTATGTATATATATATATATGTGTGTAAGAATAGCACGGCAACACGGTATATACGTTGTATATATGTGGGTATATATATGTATATATGTGTATATATGTATATATATGTATATTTATTTATATCTATGTATATGTATGTCTATATATGTAATAGGTTTTATAGAAGATTTCCACATAGAAGATTGCACATATGTGTGTATATATGTATATCTATAACTAAGTATATAATAGTTACCTACATAAATAAGGAACAATGAGAACATGATAGTGGGTAGAAGTATATATTCTCTGGCTAGAGGAATTGAGCCCTCTAGCCGAAAAAGAAAAATTCAGTGGTACAGTGAGAGAATGCTGAGGCGTGGGCGGTAGGTGGCGCCACGAATCAGGTCATGAGGAAAGTGTAGATGAGCTGATGAGTAGGTGACCAGCCGATGACTTAGAGGCTGGGGGAATAGATGGATCTTCCGGCTTATTAATATTATGCTTGTATAATGGATTATACAGCATATATATATATATGTACATTCCCATGCATATGTATATATATACCCAAACCAGTTCATACTATATTCCAACAATGCTGAGTACAACGTGAAGGTAGCGATAAAGATCAATTGTCTTTGTCTCCTAGAGATCGAACCCATGACCTTGCGTTTGGGAAGCAGATGCCTCATCACCTGAACTATTCAGTCTGGTTGTAGCTCATAAAATAATTGATGCATTATAATGCATACATCCATACATACATACATCTCTGTGGCAGAGTGGTTAGAGTGGCTGACTTTTTTCTAGATCGGACTCCTAATCTGAGGGTCGGTGGTTCGATTCCCCGTGCCCCCACCTCTGCTAATTTGGATTTCCACCGCTGTGTATAAATTACAGCGTCACCAAAGGCCAGTTGCTCTCATACCATGTCTATGTGGTGTGGGAGGTTAAAAATCCCTTGGGTCGGTAAAAGTGTAGGCTCGGGCTTTCTCTCGACAAACTGTCTAATGGTGAAAACAAGTCTATTCTGACTTATCCATGATAGGCAGTATAAATTTACTTCTCTACATACATACACAGACACAAGTAATGTCATGTCCATTCTCCCGCAATTGACAAAGCTCTTACCTGATTACGCCCAATGCTGTCAAATTTAATCTTTCCTTTCATTTAATGCATTACCTTAGTACAATCAGGAATTCTAGCTAGATTATGCAGAAGAATTTAATTGAATTTGATTTGTATCACTCAGTATGGTAGGGTGGGTTTGGTCGGCATCCCCCCCCCCCCCCCAAGGGGGTGATCACTCCTCCTGCCTGTACTATACACCCAAATGAATCTCTACCATCTAACAACGGCTAACTAACAAATGCATCGAAACAACTTATAACTATTGTCGTGGGGGTGATGAAAATGGGAAATATTGCGCCTAGAGCGGGACTCGAAACCACATCTCTTTGCATTCCGGGCCAGTGTGCTAACCATTACACCACCTAGGCTCCCTGATATCAACACACTACCCACGCCTACCTGTCTATGTGGTTACTTGCCTGAGAGGTCAGTGCAGACCACTACACTCGTCCCCCTGGAATTGCAAGTCTTGTAATGCTTACAATTACATACATACAGGCAATGCACTAACACATACATACACAGGGTAGTTTCAACAACCATACAGCGCATAGCTTGTACAGGATCCTGGTCACTGCACCAGTGTCATGGGGGTGATGAAAATGGGAAATATTGCGCCTAGAGTGGGACTCGAACCCACATCTCTTTGCATTCCGGGCCAGTGTGCTAACCATTACACCACCTAGGCTCCCTGATATCACCACACTACCCACACCTACCTGTCTATGTGGTCACTTGCCTGAGAGGTCAGTGCAGACCACTACACTATTAACAGTCTGAAGGCTCTGTCACACATCACATCGGTTTGGCGGTTTTGGCGCATGAACCTTTCGATTATACTACAATTTCTCGAATATGGTGCAGTTGATATGGGTGTAGGAGGACCTAAGGGCGTGGCAGTGTGCACTGGGGTATTTATTGGTTGGTTGGTTGTTGGAGTTTTACAACCTGGCAACATCTAAAGTCATATCAGGACAGGTACCGACTTGTGACAATGCGCACTCATGGTGACTTTATAGTGCTGCCCCACTGGTAAATCAGGTCACTGGCACCATGACCCAATATATCTCACTCAGTCCTATTATCCTGAGACTGAGCTAACCAGTCCATGTCCTATCCTATTAATGCCGAGCGCCAGGCTAGGAAGCGACAAGTATCAATATTAAAGTCCTATTCAATTCAACACATTGACAGCAAATGTGCAAATGCTATATAGTCAGAACCACAATGGTTGCCCCTATCCTATTAATGCCGAGCGCCAGGCTAGGAAGCGACAAGTATCAATTCTATAAGTCATTAATTTTACTCGACCGCAAACCGAAATCCCGAACTCCCGAAGTTCTGCGCGCGAGACCCGCATTCTACCGGTTTGGTCAGCATGCCCCGGTTGATTCGGGCGTTAGTAGGACGGGTGTGATGGCCCTTTCTGAACACAGACACCGGGATGGCCGCGCCATGCACAAGATGGAGTGGCTGTCCTAAAGGGCAGTACGCCCAGGAGGCTGTGTAGGCAGTGCGCAGATGTGCGAGTGTATACCACTGTTGGCCGAGCAAATCCGCCAGGATCTATCTGTCTGTCTCTCCTAGCTACACTTGCCTGTTGCCAAGCAACCATCCAGGAGGAGGAGATCAATTAGCATACCCGCGTCTAGCTGGGTTGTTTTTGTGTTTGTGGGTTGTTTTTGTTTGGGGGGGGGGTATATTAGCTGATTAAAGTTGCAAAGTCCGATGGTTTTGAATTCCTGTAATTCTTCTGAGATAAATAGTGTAGTAGTCTGCACTGACTACTCAGGCCAGTAACCACATAGACAGGTAGGCGTGGGTAGTGTGGTGATGTCAGGAAGCCTAGTTGGTGTAATGGTTAGCACACTGGCCCGGAATGCAAAGAGATGTGGGTTCGAGTCCCACTCTAGGTGCAATATTTCCCATGTTCATCACCCCCACAACACTGGTGCCGTGACCAGGATCCTGTACAAGCGATATGCTGTATGGTTGTTGAACCTACCCTGTGTATGTATGTGTTAGTGCATTGCCTGTCTGTATGTAATTGTAAGCATTAAAAGACTTACAATTCCAGGGGGATGAGTGTAGTGGTATGCACTGACCACTCAGGCCAGTAACCACATAGACAGATAGGCGTGGGTAGTGTGGTGATGTCAGGAAGCCTAGTTGGTGTAATGGTTAGCACACTGGCCTGGAATGCAAAGAGATGTGGGTTCGAGTCCCACTCTAGGCGCAATATTTCCCATTTTCATCACCCCGACGACAATATATTAAATTGATTGCTATAATCAGCCTTACTTTAGTTTGAAGTAACTTTGATTTTAAATGCCTAACTTTCAAGATCTTTGATATGCAACTGTGTAAAATTAATGTTGACACCACAAGGCTTATGAAGTAAGAGGTTTTTATGAAATTGATTCAGTAATCCCTTCTATGTGGCGACAGCTGCTTAATGCATGCATCAGTATCTAAATTAGATACGTAGAATCAATCTATTTGAGTGTTTTGGTTATGAAATGTTTATGCTTGATCGGACTATGCATCTCTCAATCAATCAATAGTTCCATCCTCTAGTCGAGGGTTGGATGCAATGGTTCTCCACTTGTCCCGATGTTGTGCTGTTCTGATAGACTGTGAATAATTCAAGCCTGTCCACTGTGAAATATTTGTAAACCATGATGTTCTTGGTCTCCTCTCCCTCTGCTGCCATTCACCTTCCCTTCCAACAATGTACGGTATATTGAACTCTGACGAATGATGTGGCCAAAATAAATAAGTTTCTTTGTCTGTATAGTGGCAAACAAGCTTTTCTTATTTTTAATTTTTCTGAGAACTTCTTTGTTGGTGATCTTCTTTGGTGATGCATCTCTAAGGAGGAGCAATTTTTATCGGGGAACAATTGGTCTTCCTTATTCCACTACTCCTTGCCCTATCCTAGTAATGCAAAACGCCAGGGTAGGAGCGACAAGTATAACTCTTTAAGTCATTGGTTTGGCTTGACCAGGGTTCAAGTCCCACAACTTACCAACAAGGGCGATTGATACTTAACTAATTCAGTGATTTAATATACCTTTCTACAAAATTTCTTATTGAGTCGTAACTTTATTTCTTTCCACTGTCGTCGTATGGTTGATTGGTGTTTGGAAATCTTCTATAAAACCTATTCAGTTCTTGTCACTACCTTCAGAGGGGTGTGCGTCTGTTCGTTGTTTTACATCCAAACAACATCTAAGGTCATATCCCGATGGGTACCGACTTGTTACAGTGCACACTTATGGTAACTTTATAGTGCTGCCCCACTGGGAAACCAGGCCACTTGCACCGTGACCTGATATCCCACATAGTCACATTATCCTGATACCGTGCTAACCAGTCCTTGCCCTATCCTAGAAATGCAGAGCGCCAGGCTTATAATCTAAGTAAGGGTAGAGATGGCGCTATCAGGATTAAAATGCCACATCTGACACCATGTAATGATGTGTTAGCGAGTCGAGATCTGGTAACACCCCCCATCACACCAAACTAGTTCTCAAACCGTCCGACCCCATTCTAAGACGGGCTGTGGTCGGGGTAGAACTTGGCTGCAAGACAATTTTGGGCATGCTCAAAGTTCTGGAGCACCATTCCATTCTAGCCAGTCCATTCCATTCGTTAACAGACTGTACAAAGTTGCTACTATGTCCATTCCTTTCCCACACAGTTTGAGCCCGTTCAGAAACATTTTCAAGAAGGTTGTGAGAACTAGTTTGGTGTGATGGGGGTATTAGCGAGTCTTTATTATTGTTCTGTGACATCACGCCCTAGTGGCCACATCTTACATTAACATATACATACATTACAGAGAGTGACAAGTATACATTTTTAGGTTATTGGTTTGCGTTGGCCCAAGTTCGAACCCAGAACCCACAAAAATGGGAGGCGGACGCTCAACTCATTCAGCCACACCGTCTTCAATACAAAAGGCGTGACCTCTAATAGAGAATGAGAAACTGTGACATCAGTGTTGGGGCATGCGTTATTGTAGAGATGGAGACTTTATAACCAATTTGATTGAACATTCATGTCACATGTTTCTGAAACTATTTTCGTGTAGATTAGTGGCGTGCTATGCGCTCATCCTACCTCTCCTCAACTATAATTGAATCAGGCTAATCCTATTTCACAAAGCAACGCTGCTCCAATAAATGCATACAAGATAGATACTATTAATACTAACTGGGCATGTATGTGTGTGAAATAGGACATCAAGCATTACCCCCATCACACCAAACTAGTTCTCACTACGTTCTTGAAAATGTTGCTGAACGCGCTCAAGCTGTGTGCGAATGAAATGGACATAGCAGCCACTTTTTACAGTCTGTTTACAAATGGAACGGACCGGCTAGAACGGAATGGTGCTCCAGAATTTTGAGCATGCCCAAAATTGTCTTACAGCCACGTTCTACCCCGACCACAGCCCATTTTAGAATGGGGTCGGATGGTTTGAGAACTAGTTTGGTGTGATGGGGGTATAACATGGTGGAGATAAATCAAATTGATAAATATTCAGATGCAAAAAAATAGCAGTAAAGCTTGTTTTATTTAACGACACCTCTAGAGCAACATTGGACGTCAAACATATGTTCATTCTTACATATTTCTTTGGAGGAAATCCGCTGCTGCCATATAGGCTACTCTTTCCGGTAAGCAGCAATGGGTCTTTTATATGCACTTTTCCACAGACAGGAGAGCACATACCACAGCCTTTGATGAACCAGTTGTGGACCACTGGTTGCTAACCATCGGACTACGCAACTTTAACTGATGTGGCAACATGAGTTCTTCGCTGAACCAATAGGTGTATTTCATGTGACGTCAGCCGAGGGAATTAGGTCGCGTGCAGCTTGGCTGCAGGACAACACAGGGTCACACTGCAAACTCAATGGTTATACAGAAAAAGTGAAATATCTCTAAGACCACACTACATAGAAACAAACTGCTTGCACACATATAGAAAACATATATAATGACCAGATTTTATTAAAGTTAGAAGGTTAGGATTCTGGATTTCTATTAATTTTGAATAAAATTGACGTTTTGCACTACGCATATCGGCAAACTCAATGCATTGTCCATGGCCGTGAGCAATCTTCATACAGAAAAAGTGAAATATCTCTAACACTACACCACCTAGAAACAAACCGCTTGAAACACACATAGAAAACATATTCAATGAACAGATTATATAAAATTTATAAGGCATGGGTTCTGCATTTCTATTAATTTTGAATAAAATTGACGTTTTGAACTGTGCGTATTGGAAAACTCAATGAGTCAATGCATTGTCAATGGCGGTGAGCAATCTCATTTATAAAAAGTGAAATAGCTCTCAAAATACACCACTTAGAAACAAACTGTTTAGAACACATATAGAAAACATATTCAACAAACAGATTATATAAAATGTATACGGTTAGGATTCCGAATTTCTATTAATTTTGAATAAAATTGACGTTTTGAACTGCACATATCGGCAAACTCAATGCATTGTCAATGGCCGTGGGCAATCTTCATACAGAAAAAGTGAAATATTTCTAAAACTACAACACCGAGAAACAAACCGCTTGGAACACATATAGAAAACATATTCAAAGAACAGATTATATTAAATCTATAAGTTTAGGCTTCTGCATTTCTATTAATTTTGAATAAAACTGACGTTTTGCACTGCGCGTATCGGTAAACTCAATGGCAGTGTGCCTTCGGTTTGCAGCCAAGCTGCGCGCGCATACACAATGTTAGTAAACATTGAAATAGGTCTATGAGTTGACAAACTCAGTGTGTGTGTAGGCACCCACCATTGGTACGCTCATTACTAGTTCTACGTACTCTGTGAACCATAAAAGGAGGGGAATGAGTCCGTAGCGTGAGCTGCTCTCGTCGCTCCTGCTAGGGACCGGCGATACATGGCGCCCTGTAAACGCACCGGGCTGCTTGGATTAAGTATGGATGAGGCGGGGATAAGCGGCCACCAAGGTCAAACCAAGGTCAAAACAAGGTCACGGTATTGCGCCACATGTCTGCGCGCGCACCGCTGTATGCAGCCGAGGCTTTTCTTTAAACCTTATCTCCTGCCATTCATAGTGTGAGTGAGTGAGTGGGTGAGTGAGTGGGTGGGTGGAGTTTTACGTCCTAGCTACATCTAAGGTCATATCATTATCAGGACGAGCGGTGGCTTGTGGTTTCATGGTGTTGCCCAACTGGGGTATTTTCTTCTTTAAATGCTATAGCCATTCATAGTGTGAGTGAGTGGGTGATTGGGGTTCTACGTCCTAGCCACATCTAAGATCATATCATTATCAGGACTAGCGGTGGCTTGTGGTTTCATGGTGTTGCCCAACTGGGGTATTTTCTTCTTTAAATGATATAGCCATTCATAGTGTGAGTGAGTGGGTGATTGGGGTTTTACGTCCTAGCCACATCTAAGGTCATATCATTATCAGGACGAGTGGTGGCTTGTGGTTTTGTGGTTCTGCCCAACCGTGGTGTTTTTTTCTTTAAACTTTATCTCCATTCATTGTGTTAGTGAGTGAGTGAGTCAGTGGGTGATTTGGATGTTATGTACTAGCCACATCTGAGGGAATAGGCCTATCAGGACGATGGCTTGTAGTTTCATAGATGTAGGTGATTGCACAGATGTAAGTGTGTAGCTAAAGGTCAGGTACTACTATTACAGAATATAGCTCCCATGGCTCAACTGGGTTTTGTGTAGGAGGTGCCCTGACTTAAATATTCCTTATATGGGCATGTGGTGCATCATGACGTCACGACACATTGGAGTCAATTCATTGAAGGAGGGGGTGGTGGGGTGAGAAAATGCACGTCATGAGAGATTAAAAACTAATACATTACAACACTGCTGTGAGGGAAAGCTCTTTCCTATCCCATCCTCATATCAGTATGGGCTGTCCTCATATGACCATAGATGCTGCTAGGACGTAAAACCCCAATGAACAAACTAGTAGTGTGGGTATATTATAGTTTGAACCTGCTCAACGTACGCCATTTTAATCAATTCCAGATTTCACGAAAACATATATCCAACTACATTGATGGCGATCGCAGTTAATACAGTTCATTTCCCTGAAATGTAAAAGCGATGGTTTGAACAAAAAAACAAACATTTCTCACCGTGAATATGGCCTGTGCTGCTGACACGGCGTAAAGCAACCACCAATCAATCATTTCCCTTCTTATATTTGTTGTCTAAGCAGTGGCAGTTTCAACTCTAAAAAAAAAGAAGTAGTTTATTCAGTGAATAATGCCTTTTGTCTGCGCCAGAGCACTGGTTTTCAAAATTACAATTTAGGTTCTTCCTCATGCCAGTACCATTTGCTATATGTCACAGTAATGGTGAGCCCCAAGCAAGGTTGCGACAATCGTGTTAGCTAAATTAGTGGTGGATGCTTAGGGGCCGTGTCGGCAGCAAAGGCCATAATCACGGCGAGAAGTGTTCAGCTCGTATTCTCTCGTGTTATTATTCAACCATCCCTTTTACACAGAATGTAAAAGCATGCAATCAATTATGTGTCCGTCCTGATATCACCTTAGATGTTGCTAGGACGTAAAACAACAACAAACAAACAACATCAATTATGTGTCAACAGACACTTTTGAAGTTAAAAGCTCACAATTACAAAAATGGCGACCAAGGAAGATAAAGTGAATTCTAGGGGTTGTTGGCTTGACACGGCCTGGGACTGAACCCCATGACCTCCTGCATGTGAAGTCGGTGCCCTAACCACCCGGCACCACTTCCAGTTCCAAAATGGGAGTTACATGGCTAAAACTGTCGTGTAAGCTGTGGTTGGTTGTTGGAGGTTTACGTCCTGCCAACATCTAGGGTCTTATCAAGACGGTGTAAGCTGTGGGTGGAAGCATTCAATGCATAGTGATGTAGAGGTCGGCCTGCACTCACCTCACTCCCGACCTGATATGACCTTAGATGTTGCCAGGACGTAAAACTCCAACAACCAACAAACTCACCTCACACGTAGGTGGGGCAGGGACTGTTTATTTGTTGGGGATTATTGTTATTCTGTTTATTGTTATTCTGTGACGTCACGCCCTAGTGGTCACATGTCTCATTAACAGGTACATACATTACAGCTGGGGCAGGGACTGTTTATTTGTTGGGGATTATTGTTATTCTGTTTATTGTTATTCTGTGATGTCATGCCCTAGTGGTCACATGTCTCATTAACAGGTACATACAGCTGGGGCAGGGACTGTTTATTTGTCGGGGCTTATTGTTATTCTGTTTATTGTTATTCTGTGACGTCACGTCCTAGTGGTCACATGTCTCATTAACTTGTACATACATTACAGCTGGGGCAGGGACTGTTTGTTTGTCGGGGCTTATTGTTATTCTGTTTATTGTTATTCTGTGATGTCATGCCCTAGTGGTCACATGTCTCATTAACATGTACATACATTACAGCTGGGGCAGGGACTGTTTATTTGTTGGGGCTTATTGTTATTCTGTTTATTGTTATTCTGTGACGTCACATCTTAGTGGTCACATGTCTCATTAACATGTACATACATTACAGGTGGGGCAGGGACTGTTTATTTGTTGGGGCTTACCGTCCCAACAACATCTAAGGTCATATGAGGACAGATACTGGACTTGTGACAGCATGCAGCCGACCATAGGACGTCACGACCATAAGGAATGCAACAACATCAAGGAATTGATTGATTGATTGGTAGTTGATTCATGCCGTGTCGGCAGCATAGACCATATTCACGGCGAGAAATGTTTGTTTTTTATTCAAACCATCGCTTTTACATGTAAAAGCAGACATTCAATTATCTGCCAATAGACACTCATTAAATTAGAAAGCTCACAATCATATATTTGTGGTCAAGGGGAACAAATTCGCATAGAAAAAGAAAAGTTTTATTAATAATTGATAGAATTTATTTAGTAAACTATATAAGGTGGTACTGTCCAGCTGCCCTCAAAAAGGCTAAAATGTTTTCTTGTTTTACTTTAGTAAAAAGGTCATGCATACTGTCTGCAGTGTAGAATTGTTGGCGCAGGGCAAACAAATCAAGGCAACTTAGTAAAATGTGTTTGAGTGTCAGCGGGGACTGACACACAATACATTCAGGGGGAGGTTCCACGTCATGAAATAGAGTCAGTTGCTAACTACAACTCGCACATCAATATATTAATTACAGTGATGTCGACTTTATAGTGCTGCTCCACTGTAAGACCAAGCCTGTTGGCACCGTGTCCCTTGACCGATGCGCTTGAAAACAGGCAACCCTAAAAGGCTCCAAAACAGGCAACCAAAGCATATCAAACCAGACGGGATGGCCGAATTAGTTAGAGCGTCCATCTCCCATGTTTGGTAGATCGTGGGATCGTGGGTTCAAACCCTAGTCGAGTCAACCCAATGACTTAAAAAATTGATACTTGTCATGGCGCTCAGCATTATTAGGACAGGGCTAGGAGCAGTGGAATGAGGAAGACCAATCGTCCACGATTAAAATTTCCCCTGCTTAAATAACTAATGTACAAACAAACAAAAAATGTGCGCAACACTAACATTGCGTGTTTTCACTTTAAGCACCAGTCGCACTAGGGCTTGCGACTACGTGCGACCACTTTGTGACCAAAAAACCTACTGGTCGCTGACTGACTTGTTTGTTGTTGTCTTCCATCCTAGCAACATCTAAGGTCATGTCAGGATGGGTTCCGACTTGTGACAGTGCGCACTCATGGCGACTTTATAGTGCTGCCCCACTGAGAAACCAGGCCATCAGCACCATGACGTGATATCCCACTCAGTCACATTATCTTGAAACTGAGCTAACTAGTCCTTGCCCTATCCTAATAATGCCGAGAGCCAGGCTAGGAAGTGAGAAGTATCAATTTTTAAGTCATTGGTTTGACTCGATGAGGATTCGAACCCACAAACTCATGGGTTCGGATCTCCCGATTTCCCAAAACAGGAGACGGTCGCTCTACTCATTCGGCCACCCCATCTGGTGGTCGCTGACTGGTCACCAGTCAACCATTGAAAATGGTCCGTGACTTCCAGGTGACCATTTTGGTCACAAGGACGCTTTTGGTGCAGCAGCTGCAACCTCCTTGCGACCAAGATGGTGGCAACGAGATCAGCAACCATTAAGGAACACTTTCTGATCACTTTGCAACTACTTTGCAGTCACTTGCAACCATTTTGTGGCGACCCTTTTTTTGTGTAGTCGCAAAGTGGTCGCAAGCATAGTGTGACTGGGATATTAAATACTCCCTCCCTCGCTTTCAAATCTAAAGTTACTTGAAACTGAATTAAAATAGATTATAAATTATCAACCTGATATGCTTCTCTAATAAATCAGGTAGAAATTGACAAATCATCGGATTATTCAAAATTGAAGTATTGCATTGTTAGTAAACCTACTCTGTGTGTACATGTGTGTGCCACTTGCGTCTATGCGAGTGTGTGTGTATGGTTGCACTGCTTGCACTGCCTGCACTGCATGGTGGGAAGAACTTGCTATTTCAGTATTCCAGTGGGGTGGGCAGGGCAGAGGGGGCGGCGGTGGAGGGGGGGGGGGTGGTGGAAGGGGAGGGGGAGGGATAAGTGTGGCTGTAACGATTGCTCTGCACTCACCCCGCCAGGGGAACCTGAGTGGCTTAGTGGTTAAAACACCGACCGCGGAATGGCAGAAAAAACGGGTTCGAAAACCCGCATCCCGCTCTAGGCACCCTCCTTGCAAAGCCTTCCATAATAATAATATTAATAATATTAATAATATTAATAATATTAATAACATTAATAATATTAATAATATCAATAATATTAATAATATTAATAATGATATTAATGATATTAATGATATTAATGATATTAATGATATTAATAATATTAATAATATTAATAATATTAATATTATTAATGATATTAATGATATTAATGATATTAATGATATTAATGATATTAATACCAATGATATTAATACAATTAATACAATTAATAATATTAATAATATTAATACTATTAATAATATTAATAATATTAATAATATTAATACTATTAATAATATTAATAATAATATTAATACAAATATTAATAATAATAGTAGTAGTAATAATAACAATAATAATTACAATAATAATATTATTAATAAAAATAAAAGCACAGCGTGTTTTAATATAAGTGTGTGTAAGTGATCTGCAGTAGGGACGAACCTTTGCAATCATCATATAATTGGAGCAGCGTTTATAAAAAAGAAGGCAAAAAGTCGATGGAGAATGAGCAAATCAATAGTATGTGTGTAAATACTGTAACACTGGTCGCAGTGATGCTCATTGAATCGGACTCTGTCAGTGCACCGACTTTATTACAGGCAAAGAGGGCGGTCGCCATGTTGTTGGCTTTTTGTTAACGTGGTTTTTATTTGGAGTTGGTGGGGGTGGGGAGGGGGGAGGGGGTGGAGGGGGTGTCTGTTTTTGGATGGTTTATGGCTTATTTAACGTGTACTGCTGGTGGTGGCCGTCACCGTCCTACTGACTTAATGATGTATGCAGAGTAGCACGGGTGTACTCACCTCCCCCCACCATACCCCCCACATACACCCTCAACCTACCGCCACACACCCAGACCTCCACATCAACACACACCCGCACCCACACCAACACCCCCACATCTCCACATCCTACACTCCCAGGCCACCACCCCCAACTCACACCACTCCCCACCGCGACATCCCCCCACACCCCCCACACACCCATAGCCTACCCCCACACACCCACACCTCCACATCAACACCCACCCACACCAACACCCCCACATCTCCACATCCTACACTCCCAGGCCACCACCCCCAACTCACACCACTCCCCACCGCTACATCCCCCACCCCCCCCCACACACCCAATACCTACCCCCACACACCCACACCTCCACATCAACACACACCCACACCCACAACAACACCCCACATCTCCACATCCTACACTCCCAGGCCACCACCCCACTCACACCCATTCCCACCCTGCATCCCCCACCCCCCCCATTCCCCACTCCCACACACTTCCACACCCACCCCACCCTTCCACCTGCAACCCCCACACAACCAAGCACACACCCTCCAATCCTACACTCCCAGACTCCCACCCCCACCACATATAACTCCCCCCACTCCATCACCCTCCACCCCAGACTTTCCCACCCCCCCACATTCCCCTACCCCCAACGCCCAGCCTCCACCGTTCGTACTCCCACATCCACCCTTACTCCCCACCCCACCCAACCTAACACCACCCCACCCCTCACCCAACCCTTACCACACCTCCCCATCCCCACACCCACATACCCCGACCCTACCCATAACCTCCACCCACCCCTCACACCCCCCCCCCAATTCCCCACCATCCACTGCCACCCCCTATTACACACCAACACCGCCACTCCACCCTCAACACACCCTTCACCACCCCACTCCCCACCCACCCCCCAACCCCCACATACCTCCACACACACCGATGCCCCAGCTGATGTCCCTCCGGCCGGCAGAACGGCAATAGTGCCAATCATGCTTGAGGGACACACCAGCCTCCATGCACCTCGCGTGCATGTGTATGTGTATGTGTATGTGTATGTGTGTGTGTGTGTGTGTGGGTGGGGGGGGGGGGTCTGTATTTGTGTACCTTCGGATGTGTGTTGTTTGTGTGTGCTCTTTGACTACGTGTGTGCAGCTTTATCTGTGTTGTGTCTGCATTTTGTGTGCACTTTGTGTGCTATTTACAGTGTTTGTTTTTGTGTTTGTTTCTGTGTGTGTTTTTTAAAATTAATTATATGTGTCCTTGTGCAATTTGTGTGTATCTATTTGTGTTCATGTGTGTGTCCTTGCATTTGGTCTTATGCGTATTCTTGTGTGTATTTGTGTGTGCTTTCTGTGTGTTTTGTGTGTGTTATGCGTGTATTTATGTGTGTGTTCTTGTGTGCGTTTTGTGTGTACCTTGTGTGTTTGTATGTGTATTTCAATTCTATTTGGCTGTGATTTTGTGGGCGTTTTCTTCTGTGTGTTTTGTTGTAATGGTGTTTTTCAGTTTCTGTGTTTTGTGCGTGCTTTGTGTATGTTTTATGTGTCTGTTCTTGTGCGTGTACTTTTGTGTGTGCAATTATTTAGTATTTGCTTTTTTTTGCTTATGTTTAGTGATGTCCCAATAGGTTTATTTACAGCCAAAGTCTAGTAAAGCATAATTAAACAACATCCCCCCCCCCACTGTTACCAGAACCGCTCTTCTCAAAGATGGGCAGTTGATTGTTGTTCTTTGTTGGAGTTTTCCATCCTGGAATCATCTAAGGTCATATCAGGACGGAGATGGGCAATTGACAAGAGTACAACATGCCATAACAGAATACATGAGCCTTGTATCAATAGGTCAAACTTAAAGCAATTACAACCATACTATGAATCCTTCACTTGCATATAATATGCTCTAGAGTTTCTATATCATATAATATCATGCCACTAAAGCAGTCTGAATGGACATAGTCCATGAAATTAATAATTGCAGGGTGAGGTCTTTATTTATGCAGATGCTTAGTTGCTGAACTGCAAGAGAATGTCACTCTACCAAAATGGCAGCCACAGTGTACATGTGGATTCTCTCCTGTCAGCTATTAAATACTGTTGATCTGTAGGAATTCAAAAATTCCCCACTCCAAAAGTAACCGGCTATGAAATATGAGAAAGTGAGGATTGCTCTGAACGTGTCCATAACCCACCAATCATGTATTTTCTATATACCGTATTCTTGCGGGTTAATGCCCATGTGTGCGATAATGCCTACCCCCCACTTGGCCAATATTTTGTAAACATCCAGGGCGTTAACCCACAAGAATATGGTAATCATGTAGTTTAGCAGCCATGTC
>CM059191.1:42746422-42791712 GCA_030323885.1 Branchipolynoe longqiensis | reverse complement strand
GGCTGTGGGGGGTACGGTTGTGGCTGTGGGGGGTACGGTAGTGGCTGGGAGGTATGGTTGTGGCTGTGGGGGGGTGTTGGATGGAGGTGCAGGTGGTTGTGGCTGTGGGTAGGTGTGGGATGGAGGTGGGGGTGGAGGTGGGGGTGGGGTTGTGGGTGTGGGATGGAGGTGGGGCGTGGAGGTGGTGGGTGTGGGATGGAGGTGGTTGTGGTTCTGGGGGTATGGGGAGGAGGGGGGTGGAGGTGGGGGTGGAGGTGGGGGGTGGGGGGTCCTGAGAACATCTAGACTATACAAAGACACTAGAGCTGTACATACGCTACTAGATCATGGCAGCACATAAAGCGCCACATTTTCATTTGTAGCCAGCCTAGTTCCAGAATGTCCCCCGCGTGTAGGGATGAACCGGACTGAGCGAGCGGATCAGAATAGACAAGGACGGAAGAGCTAGAAGAGTTGGAAGTGTTGGAAGTGTTGGTGTAGCATATGGGTAGGTATAGGACCATGACGATAGGATCAGTGAAAGCGAAGAAAAAGAGTATATATGAGTGTGTGTTTGTAGAGTTGGAAGTGTTAGTGTAAGGTATTGGTAGGTATAAGACTATGATGATAGGATCACTGAAAGCGAGGAAAAAGAGAGAGAGTATGCGTGTGTGTTTGTACAGTTGGAAGTGTTGGTGTAAGGTATTGGTGGGTATAAGACAATGATGATAGGGTCAGTGAAAGCGAGGAAAGAGAGAGAGAGTATGAGTGTGTTTGTAGAGTTGGAAGTGTTGGTGTAAGGTATTGGTAGGTATAAGACAATGATGATAGGATCACTGAAAGCGAGGAAAGAGAGAGAGAGTATGAGTGTGTTTGTAGAGTTGGAAGTGTTAGTGTAAGGTATTGGTAGGTATAAGACAATGATGATAGGAGCAGTGAAAGCGAGGAAAGAGAGAGAGAGTATGTGTGTGTTTGTAGAGTTGGACGTGTTGGTGTAAGGTATTGATAGGTATAAGACAATGATGATAGGATCACTGAAAGCGAGGAAAGAGAGAGAGAGAGTATGAGTGTGTGTTTGTAGAGTTGGAAGTGTTGGTGTAAGGTATTGGTAGGTATAAGACAATGATGATAGGGTCAGTGAAAGTGAAGAAAGAGAGAGCGTGTATGAGTGTGTGTTTGTAGAGTTGGAAGTGTTAGTGTAAGGTATTGGGAGGTATAAGACTATGATGATAGGATGAGTGAAAAGCGAAGAAAGAGAAAGAGAGAGTATGACCATGGGTGTGTTTGTAGAGTTGGAGATGGAGGGGGGAGGGTCAGCAGGGCGAGAGGAGAAGGGTAGGCGCAAATAATTCTTCTGGGATAAATATATTTATTCCTCTGAACAATGTCTTTTCAGCGCTGAGAGACTGGTCTTCCAGCCATTGTTGATACAGTTATTTTCACCTTTTAAAAAGAACCTCAATTGAATGCAGTCGAAATATCTCATGCTTATTAACAAATGGGCAAAAAAAACACCCACACATCACCCAACCAAGTATATCATAAACATGCTGCATAATACTTCCGCTTTATTCCCGATACGCATCACTAGTTGTACGGGACAGCTTCAAAGAAGGTCGGCAAGGGTCCGCCTTCTAAGAATAGCCACAACCTACAGCGGCTATTTGACCTGGTTCCCTAAAAATAGAAGCCAATGTCTTTGTAGGGCAATGTGCTGACCAACAACCGGGGTGACTGATAGCAGGACAGTAAGTGGACACTCACCTCCCCGCAGAACCCCCCCCCCCCCCCCCCCCCCCCCCCCCCCTCCCCCTTCACCCCCTCCTCCTCCACCCCATCACGGATTAACTTAAAGCTGCATAGTCGGAGTTTTTTTATATTTTTTATATTTTTTTACACGCTTGCAACATCTAAGGTCATATCAGGACGGGTACCGACCTCTGACAGTGCACCCTGATTGCAACTTTATAGCGCTGCCCCACTGGGAGACTAGAACCCCTCCTCCTACCCCCCTCCACCCCATCACGGATTAACTTAAAGCTGCATAGTCGGAGGGTTGTTTGTTGGTTGGAGTTTTACGCCCTAGCAACATCTAAGGTCATCTAAGGATTTTCAGTTGGTTGTTGGAGTTTTACGTCCTGGCAATACGTCATATCAATACGTGACAATGCACACGCGTAGCGACTTTATAGTACTGCCCCACTGGGACACGAGGCGGCCAGTACCTGATATCCCACTCAGTCACATTATCCTGACACTGAGCTAACAAGTCCTTGCTGTATCCTATTAATGCCAAGCACCAGGATAGGTAGTGACGAGTATCAATTTTATATGGTATTGGTTTGACCTGGCTGTGATTTATTTGATTGCCTGACCCTCCACATGGGAGGCAAGCCAAAGCTCTTACTGATTCGGCCACCGCATCTAATATAAACCCGTCCTCAGATATGACCCTAGATGTTGCTAGGACGTAAAACAACAAACAAACAAACAAATCTAATATAAATCTATAGTCTGATGAAAGTGCAGTAGTCTGCACTGACCTCTCAGCCACATAGACAGGCAGGCATGGGTAGGGTGATTGCATCCAGGGCGTCTATATAATGTAATGGGTAAGACGCTAGTCCCGGAATGGCAAGTAGTGTGGGTTCATGGCGAAAAGTGTGGAATCCTTCTCTGGGCACAATGCTCTCATTGTTTGCATCAACCCCTACCCCACAACGCCGGTGCCATGACCAGGATCGGGTGCAAGCTACATGCTGTAGGCTTACCAACTATACAAATGGAACCAGCCTGTGTATATATAGATTTTCTGGGGTAAATATGTTTATTCTGCTGAATAAGTTTTTTGTCAGTGCCGAAGCACTGGTCTTCCAGCCATTTTTCAATTCAGGGTTATTTACACAAAAGGTATATAGAATAAGGTGTACACTACCTGTTGAATACACAATTTGCACCATGTAACACAATGAAATTCTGTAACCCAAAAGTTCCATAGCAATATGGTAACAGTAGTGTCATATAACTAGATCAATATTAGTCAGATCAATGTGAGTATTTACATAGTATTTAGAATGTAAGCAGAAGTTACCTTCTGTATTCAGTTGGTAAAGTTGTAGTAAGTTTTAATGTTCAGTTGCAGTTAGGCAAGCGGTATATAAATGTTGGTTTGTTAGGAATATTCTAGTGTAACTCTAGTGTAGTTAGTTTATGTGAGTTCATGAATTAGTAGGTATAAGACTATGATAGAGAGAGTATGAAGAATCACACTGTACAAAATCGCACAAGAAGCAAGTAAGATGTATATACACCAACACTGACTCACTGCTTAACAAGAGATCTGAATTGGTCGTGATGCGAAGCATTACGGTTGATGCGAGGAGAGGAAGAGACCCTCCCCCCGCCCCGCGCTGTCGCGCTGCTTTCTCACCTCGGCAGACGGCGCGGCGCGCCGCCCCCTCCCCCGCCCTCCGCGTCGCGTGGCGTCACGCCTCAGCCTGCGACGCCGCTGCTCGCCACCTGTCGCCCTCCCCCGGGCCGGCAGCTTTCACACTCACCTGCTGTCGCCCCTCCCTCTCCCCTTATAAGGCCGCCCCCTGGCCTCCCTCAGGCACTCGCCCTCCTGCCGCCTCCCAGATCTCTCCTTTCTTCATTTGGCTCTCCACCTCGGACCTCTGCCCCACCACAGCTGCAGCATGCCTCAAGGGAAGGGACGTGGACGAAAGGGCTCCCGGGCCGCCCCCCGCACCCCGGGGCCCTCTCCAACTCCCAGGAGGGACGAGTCGCCGGCCTCCGCCTCGGCATCTCCCGCGGCGACCTCGGGCCCCGCCTCGGGCGCCGAGATCGCCCTAGTCCTGGAGGCTCTCCAGCGCATCCAGCTGGAGCATCGCCAGGCCGCCGCCGACATCCACGCCCGGATCGACTCCCTGGGCACCGGGGAGGCCCCGACACCTCGGGCGCCCGCCACCACCACGGCCCGGCCCCGGCCGCCACCTCAGGCGCCCCCACCGGGGGCCGCGCACCCGGAATACGAGAGGTACCGCCACCTCTGCCAAGCCTCCCCCGTCACCTCGCCGCCCTACCAAGAGGAGCGGACCCGACACACCCCCGCCTCCGCGGCCGACGCCGTCCGGGACATCCTGGCATCCGCCGAGGCGCGGCACTGCACCAGGCGCCAAGGGATCCCGGCCAACTTCATCTTCCCCTCCGACCTGGTGAAGCGAGGGCCCGAGAGGAAGCGGTGTGTAGCAGGAAATCGCAAACCCTGTAAATCGCAAACCCCCACTTGTGATTCCTAGGAAATCGCAAACCCCCATGCCATATATGGGCATGGGGGGTTGCGATTTCCTAGGAAATCGCATATCCCCCTGGAGATCGCAAACCCCCATTCTGAGTGTTAGCCTTGATCTGGTAAGGCTAACACTGGCACTGACACTCAGAATATCCCAACTTTCACTATTATCTCTGTTTTTAATACTTTCAGATAAAATTGCTCTTAGGTTAAATTAAATACCTCAGATCTTCTTCATCAATCGCGCATTGAGATATTTTTAATCGATTCGATGAAAGTTTTTTCAATTTATTTTACAAAAATAAATGCTCCCCATAGACATAGCATTGCCGCAGCACACATCACGGCGTATTTTACCCTTCATGGGCTAGTTTCCGGGGTTGTGACGTCAGGCCGACATTGAGAATAAATCTAAGGCTAATATCTCCGCCGTTACGGCTGTAGCCTTAATAACGCTTCGAATTTAGGGTTAATTTAATGAAATTTCACGATTTGAGTATGTAATTCTGTTAAATATGGTCGCATTGAATAGATTTGGCCCGAATCAGTCCCAAAACACAGGGGGGTTTGCGATTTCCAGGGGGGGTTTGTGATTTCCTAGTAAATCGCAAACCCCGGGGTGTGCAATTTCCAGGGGTTTGCGATTTACTGCCACACCGGTGAAGAGGGGGGAGGCGACGAAGGACGAATATGCCCTCGCCCTCCTCACCCTCATCGACCACCCAGACTTCCCCGCCCACTCCGCCCAGGGACTCCACCACCACCACCTCACAGTCTGCCGGGACAACCTGATTTACCCCTGGGCAACCGTCCGCCGGTACTCCGAGACCGTGTTTACAGCGATCGCGGACGGAACCCTCCCCCAGGGGTGGCATGACCCGGTGGCCCTCAACCTCATGAGGCTAGACTGCCTGGCCATGCCCGAGGAGCAAGCCACCGCCGCCCCGGCCCGCCTACCCGACCATCTCCACCGAGGCGCCCACCTCCCCCGACCTCAGGCTGACGCCCGCGCCACCTACGACAGGGAGACCCACGGCGCCCCCTGCCCGGCCTGGAACCGCGCCCCCGCCTCGTGCGATCGGGCCCGCCTCGGGGAGGCCCACGGTGAGGCGGGGGACACGCGCCGTCACGTCTGCGCATACTGCGCCAATGTGAGGCGCCTCTTCACCATGCACAGCGAGGCCGACTGCATCACGAAACAAACCCGTGAGCGCCAGACCCCCCCCACCACCTCGGCGGATTTTTGATCTGCCGGCCTCCCCCCGGCCGGCCCGGGGGGACCCCTCCGGCGCCTCACCCCCACCACTGCCGACAGCCCCGCAAGCCCCGCCGACAACCTCCCAGCGACCATCGAACGCAGCGCCGCCAAGCCCCAGCCGAGGATCATCACCTCGGGCATCACACCTCGGACCGCATCCCAGCCCAGCCTCAGGAGGAACCCTCTGCCACCGATCCTCACGACACCGCCTTCAACACCGCCGCCCAGACCCCGACCACCACCCCATCCAGCCCCGAGGACTTCGCTGCCCCCCTGCTCGACCCTCGTCGGACCTCCTCACCGGATCCCGCCAAGGAGCGGGCCTCCCCCTTTTTGGCCGCCCGCTCCCTGTCGACGCAGGCCCGGGACACTCCCCGCCCCCAGAGGGAGCCTGACCCCCGACACGGCCCACCTGCTCCTCCTCGGGCGCGCCGCCAGCCCTCTCCGCCCAGACCTTCACCTCCGGACCCCCGCCTCGGGCGCCCCGGCCCCCCGCCTCGGGCGCGCCTCGAGCCCTCCCCTACTTTTGGTGGAGGGCTCCTCGGCACCCCCTCACTCCACTGACATTTGAACTCTGTTCCTATATTTTGACATTTGAACTCTGTTCCTATATTTACTCCGCTCTTCATTTATTTTATCCTTCATTATTTACTTCTTTCCTCGTTTACCCTGTTTACCCTGTATGCCCTGTATGCTTTCTGAGGCGAAAATAAAAACCTTTTATTTCCACCCCCGCCTCCTCTCTTCCTTTTCGCGCATCGGTCGTAATGCGAAGCATTACGGTTGATGCGAGGAGAGGAAGAGACCCTCCCCCCGCCCCGCGCTGTCGCGCTGCTTTCTCACCTCGGCAGACGGCGCGGCGCGGCCCCCCTCCTCCCGCCCTCCGCGTCGTGCGCGGCGCTCACGCCTCGCCCGACGCCGCTGCTCGCCACCTGTCGCCCTCCCCCGGGCCGGCAGCTTTCACACTCACCTGCTGTCGCCCCTCCCTCTCCCCTTATAAGGCCGCCCCCTGGCCTCCCTCAGGCACTCGCCCTCCTGCCGCCTCCCAGATCTCTCCTTTCTTCACCACCCACCCACCCTACACTCCTACCACCTTCTCTTCCTCCGGTGGAGGGCTCCTCGGCACCCCCTCACTCCACTGACATTTGAACTCTGTTCCTATATTTTGACATTTGAACTCTGTTCCTATATTTTGACATTTGAACTCTTTATTTTATCCTTCATTATTTACTTCTTTCCTCGTTTACCCTGTTTACCCTGTATGCCCTGTATGCTTTCTGAGGCGAAAATAAAAACCTTTTATTTCCACCCCCGCCTCCTCTCTTCCTTTTCGCGCATCAGAAGTTATCATCGCTTTGACGGACGCAGACATCATAGGAATTACTGAAATTCTCCCAAAGAATAGAGACATGAACCCTGAGGACAGTGAACTCAAGATCGATGGGTACAACCATTTCAGTAATCTAGAGAAGTGTAAGAGAGGAGTGATCATATATGTCAGAGAAAGTCTCAACACCGTCCCATTATCACTGCTAGAGGAGAGTAACTTTGAAGAGTCAGTGTGGTGCCGAGTAAAACTAAAGAATGATGATGTGTTAACACTAGGTGTGATCTACAGATCACCGAACAGCCCACCCGAGAACCACGATCGCCTCAGAAGTCTGATACATGAAGTGAACGACTTAAAATCATCCCATCTACTAATAATGGGTGACTTTAATTATTCCGATATCAACTGGAGAACGGAAACAACACCAGCAGATGTTAACAATGTGGCATCAAGGTTTATGGAGTGCTTGAGAGACTGTTTTTTATACCAGCATGTAAGGGACCCAACTCACTACTGAGGTAGTCAGAAGCCTAACACATTGGACCTACTCATCACAAATGAGGAGTGCATTGTGGACAACATAGAGCTCAATGCATCAATCGGGAAAAGCCACCATGTCTGTATAAACTTTGACTTCAACTGCTATGTAGAAACACCCGTGAATCATCAAGCCAAGTACATCTGCCACAAAGGTGACTACATGAATATGAGAGATAAAGCGCACAACATGTGCTGGGAAATACCACCAGATACAGACATAGAAACTGCATGGAGAACAATAACCAACAACATTAAAGAGCTCATGGACCAGTTCATACCGAAAACCAGACCAACGCACAATCGGAAGAAAAGACCGCCATATATGACAGCCAAAGCTAGAGATAAAGTGAATGAGAAGAAGAACACGTTTAGGACATGGACAAGTTCTGGAGACGGAAGGGATTACCTCACATATGCCAAGGGCAGAAATCAAGCAAAGTGGGCATGTCAGCAAGCGGAAAATGACTTCGAGAAAATAATCGCCAGCGAGGCAAGGACAAACCCAAAAGCATTCTACAAGTATGCACAATCCAAGATGAGGACTAGAGTGAGGATCATAAACCTGACCGATGACGGTGGTAACCTAGTAACAGATGACAAAGAGAAAGCCAATCTGATGAACCGGTTCTTCTCCTCGGTATTCACAGATGAAGACCTAATGAACATGCCAGTGTTCGATGAAAGGAACTACGACCATCCACTGACTGACTTCCTCATCACTTCAGATATGGTGAAGAAGAAACTGGAGAAGCTCAACCCGTCAAAGTCACCAGGACCAGACGGAATGCACCCTAGAGTTCTACGAGAGCTGAAAAAACAGATAGCAGAACCACTCTGCCAGGTATATAGATTGTCACTAAAACATGGGATCCTCCCGAAGGAATGGAAAATGGGTTGGGTGTCACCAATACACAAGAAAAGCAGCCGACTGAGACCATCAAACTATCGACCAGTAAGCTTGACTTCAGTAGCATGCAAAGTGATGGAGCAGACTATACGGGGCGTAATCATAGAACACCTGGTCAAAAATGAGCTGCTATCTTCTTGTCAACACGGGTTCATCAAAGGGAGATCATGTATCACTCAACTACACGCAACACTGGACCACTGGACAGATCTTATGGATGGTGGAGGTGACGTAGATGCTGTTTATTTAGACTTCTCAAAGTGCTTTGATTCAGTCCCCCGTGAGAGATTGCTAATGAAGCTGGACAAGTATGGCATCAAGGGAGAATTGTGGAAATGGGTAGAAGACTTTCTCAGGGGCAGACAACAACAAGTATCTATCAGAGGATACTTGTCAGCCATAGCTGCAGTTCTCAGCGGTATCCCACAGGGCAGTGTATTAGGGCCGCTATTATTTGTCATTTTCGTTAACGAGATGCCTGACATGGTACACACATGCATCCAGATGTTTGCGGATGACACAAAACTATTCACGCATATCAAAGACGAGTCTGATGTAGCTAGACTGCAAGACGACCTGAATAACCTACAAGCATGGGCTGATGCATGGCAGTTAAGATTTAACCCCGACAAATGCAAAGTGCTCCACCTCGGACAAAGCAATCAGAGGGCAAACTATAAAATGTCTACAGCTGCAGGAGAACAGATAGAGTTGCAGAGCACGGATCTCGAAAAAGACTTGGGGGTCTGGATAGACCCGAGCCTGACCTTCTCTATTCATTGTGAGACCCAGGCTGGGAAAGCCAATAGAACACTCGGCCTCATAAGATGTACTTACACATACCTGGATGAAGTCAGTCTGACCAAGCTATACACATCCCTGGTGAGATGCAAGCTAGAATATGGATTTCCAGCATGGGCACCAATGTACAGGAAGTACTGTGAACTTCTCGAGAGAGTACAGAGGCGCGCAACCCACCTAGTACCAAGCCTGAAGAATTTCTCTTACGAAGACCAACTACAAGCACTAAACCTGCCAAGCCTATACTACAGACGGGCCCGCAGAGACCTCATTGAGATCTACAAACACCTCAGCGGAACTTATAGAGTCAAAAACCGGTACATCATACTCGAGCCAACACACGGTCTGATAACCAGAGGGCATAATAAGAAGATCGTCAAACCCAGAACTAACAAGCAAGTACGTCAAAATTTCCTCACTGAAAGAGCCGAGAACACTTGGAACAGATTACCAGCTGATGTAGTGAATGCCCCAAGCTTAAACTCTTTCAAAGGACACCTCGATAAGCACTGGGAGATTTACCGCTACAGTCAGCGCTCGCCGCACGAAAACTATAATTTCACTAGGTCCCACTTAGACAGGCCAAAGCTGCTAACAGGCACTGATGCCTAATTTCTTAAGCAGAAGAGGATAAGTATAAGTAAGCATAAGTATGAATTATGTTGTTGGGGTGGGGTTGTTAATAATACACTGGACCAGCTTTGACCGGTGAAGCAGTGGTACCAATCCCAGTGCATTTAGGTCTTAAATTTTACATTTTTACCTGGACTGTATTATCGTATATGGTTGACTGGAGATAACAGAGGAACAGCAACAAATAAAAAAAAGTGGGGGGTCAGGGGGGGGAGGGGAGAAACCGAGGCTGAGGGTTCGGTGGTCTGCCACTTACGGTTATGGTGAACATCCCATGTAACATAGCAACTGCATAAGGGCCTGCCCAATCCGATGTACTCTTAGTGAGTTTTTAAATTCTAGGTAAGAGGACGCTGCCCTGGTTCTGGCTGGTAGGTTGTTCCACATCATGATGCCTTTGTAAATATATATATATAAGTGCTTTGCCTGTATCTGCGTAATTCTGAGCATTAATCAACTTATAGACGTAAACCATTTAAAAGACTTATGATTCCAGGGAAAGAAGTGTAGTAGGCTGTATTGACCTCTCATGGAAGGATCCACTTAGAGTCTAAGTGGATCCCTGCATGAGAGGTCAATACAGCCTGCTACACGTCTTTCCCTGGAATCATAAGTCTTTTACAGGTAGGTGTGGCTAGGATGATTGCATCAGGGAACCTGGATTGTCTACTAATACTATAGTAATAGTTAGGCCATTAGCCCCGGAATGGCAAGAAGTGTGGGTTCGAATCCTGCTCTAGGCGTAATGTTCCCCAGTTTGCATCACCATCACGATAAAAACATCTAATCTTTTTAAACAAAAACATTTACTAGATTGGATCGTATATATCAAACTTGGATATTGCTGATATTTCTACATAAAAGTTAGAAGGGAGGGAGGGGGACGTAGCTCAGGCGGTAGAGTGTCCATTTGTGAAGCTCTCGATCAGCTGATCGATCCTGATCCTTCTCAGTGGACACATTTGCAGTTTTTTTGTTTTTTTTGTTTTTTGGTAAAGTATTTATTCATCTGAATATGACATTTGTCAGCGCCGGAGCACTGGTCTTCCGGCCATCTTACTATCGGAATTGACATTTTAAATAATCTAAGTTTGATCAGTGCTGTATTAGTCACAGCACCGATCGTGTAGAATTAAGGGAGTGGCTCCTGCTGTATAATGTACAGCACCAGTCACTGCGGTTCATACAAAAATGGGGAGCAGCACCGAGTAGAAGGTGTATACTCGGGCGACTCAAACAATCGTTGTGGGTTACATTTTTCTCTTATAAAACAAGCTAAGTTTATAGTTGTCAAGGCATTTTGTCTGTCTTATGTAATGTTCAATGTGTTTAAACAGATTGATAGTTGTGTAGGATGTTCGGTGTGTTGTTGGTTTGTTCATGATGGTTAAGGGTGGTGGCAGGGAAGGGGGGCCCATTGGGGTGGGTGGCAGGGGGGAAAAACCCACAGGAGAGCAAGCGAGGACGCGGGGGGGCAGGAGCTCAGGGCTTTGCTAGTAATTACTACAGTAGTCATTCAAGGGCCTGAATAACCAGGTGGGCTTTATATGCATTTTTGAAGGCTAGTATTGTTTCTGTTTCTCTAACTCTGATAGGGAGGTCATTCCACATGACACTACCTTTGTAAATTGGTGCTCCCTTATATTTATTTGTTGAGGGGTGTGGTACATTGAGCAGGGTGGAGGCTCCTCTTCTTGTTATTCTATTTGTGCGGTCAATGAATTTTTCATCTTTTGCGCGTTTGTGCATTAGTGCCATTAGGTGTAGGTCCCTTCGCTCTGAGAGAGTATCCAATTTTGCTTTCTTGTGCAGTTCAGCCACACTGAGTATCTTGCCTTGGTAAACTGTTCTCAGTGCTCGGTTCTGAATTCTTTGCAGTTTGATCTTTTGTTGTTTTGTTAAGAGTTCATATATGATGTCATTGTAATCTATAACAGGCAATAGTGTAGTCTTGTACAGGAGTAGTGCAGTGTTTTCACTTATGAATTTCCTTAATTTCCTAAAAGTTGTCAGTTTTAGTGCCAGTGTTTGATTCAGTCTTGCCAATTGTCGATTCCCATTTAGAGTGGAGTCTAGAGTTGTGCCCAGGTATTTGTAGGAGTCCACTTCACGAAGTAAGGTACCACCCATTTGTAGTGGGCTATTTTCCGTTCCAACCAGTGGTCCAGAACTGGTTCATCAAAGGCTGTGGTATGTGCTGTCCTGTCTGTGGAAAAGTGCATATAGAAAACCCCTTGCTGCTTATCGGAAAGAGTAACCTATGTGGCAGCAGTGGGTTTCTTCCAACAAAATATTTCAGAATGACCATATGTTTGACGTCCAATAGCTGATGATAAAATTTAATGTGCTCTAGAGGAGTCGTTAAATAAAACAAACTTGTCTATTTTAGAACTTAGAAGGGATACTAAGTCAATTTAATAGAACCTATCACATCTGAAGCCTATGATGACCAGCATTTTGATGTGCACACCAAAATTAATTTGGCATGTTTTTAAAACTTCAAATTCCTCCCGGATTAACCCTTTCAATTAAAATGTTACTCCACACAAAACTAATTTAGATTATGATTTTGTGATTATATTCATCGAAAAAGAAATATGGCAGAAGCTCAAAATCATCCAATTATGTGGAGTAAAAAGCATTTATTCAATTTTCTTTATTATGGAATCTTTTATTATATATTTTGCATATGGGTGCGAACCCGCAACCCCTAAGCTAGCGCTCTGGGCGGTGCTGGCGGAGAGGTTATACGAGCTGGGCGCCGATTGGCTGCTCAGTGGTGTGGCGGGAGTCGCTCCTCACCCACTTCCACCGGTCATATGGGGCGTAATCGATTAATCAACTCGGGTCACCTGAGCCACTTTTTGGCGTATGTGCACATCCTACAGACTCGGGTTGAATAAACGAATATGCTTCTCCATGCTCGGGGTGGGAAAAATGGTGGCTTAATCCACAACTTTTGTTGTTGTTAATAACTGATATAACTACAGCAAAATAGGATTTAAAGTATTTTATGATTGCATAGTTTAGTTATATTTCCATTTCATTAATCTGGGTTATTACAAAAAAAAAACATGTAGGACTGGTACTGGTAGCTCTTATCCTGCAGGATGGTACCAGCACAAATGTGACGTCATCATTCCTAGCCACCCCCAGACAGGACGTGGGTTAGTAGGGTCGGGCCTTTTTGCACACGGCAAATGTTTTTGTCAACTCCACTCGCGGTGTCCGATTTGAAATTCTAGCAACTCGGGTGACACGAGTCGCCCGGGTCGTGTTAATTGAATACGGCCATGCATATATCGGCCCAGTTGTTCAGAGGCTTTAGCTTTAGGCATTTGCACACGCATGCGCTGCCTACACTACAACCCCACAGTTATGCCCCGGTCACATACATGTTAGTGGACGTAGTTGAACATAATGGAGGCTAACGTAGTTGAATGTAGTTGAACGTACTGGCATCTGTATTTGTCCGTGATGTTAATTTGGTAATAATGTGGGTGAGCCGTGATGTCCGATTTAATTTTTTGACATGTTCAAAAGCGCGCATTGTTAGAGCCTGAATTTGCATCCGTGATGCTAACATACTCTAGCATAATCTAGCATACTCTACCATACTCTAGCATACTCTAGCATACTCTAGCATACTCTAGCATACTTGGACGAAGCCCTGGTCACATAGCCGTTAGTGAATGTTGTGGAGGCTAACATAGTTGAACGTAGTTGAACGTACAGGCATCCGTACCGTAACATATTTATCCATACCATAATATACTTATCCATACCATAACGTATTTATCCATACCATAACATATTTATCCATACCGTAACGTATTTATCAGTACCGTAACGTATTTATCCGTACTAAAACCTATCGTACCTTAACATATTTCAACGTAGTTTAATGTACTTACACCGCGTTTGACCCACGTTAGCCTCCACTACTTTCATCTACATTCAACTACGTCCACTAACGTGTATGTGACTGGGGCATGACAGTTCTGACCTTTCCCGATTCGCACCTAGAACTTCCGGTGACCTTTTGATCAATAACAGGCCACTTTACTGGATGCCTAAATGGCATCGATGACCCCAAACCACACCATCCTCGGGGATATCCATTGCAATGTTCGGAGACTTCCCCCAATGCTACAAGATTTTTCTCCATGTGATGTGTTTTGCCTGTGCTGGCTATTCAAGCTAAATGTTGAAATAAAATACAAATTCCAAATTTTGGATTCAAATTGCATGAGAACCTCTTAGCGGTAGTGATATGATTTATAGTGTTGCCACTTGTATGTAATGCCACTAAGGGGTTGGAGGAATGGTTGTGTCGCGTCATGGTGGTACCGGTGTAGTAAATTCAAAACACTACCCCACAAACACTACAGTAGTGTTTTCAACCTAGGTTCAAAACACTACAGTACTGTTTTCAACCTAGTTGAAGATAGGTTCAAAACACTACTGTGGCCATGCTCAAAACACTATCGTTAAGTTCAAAACAATACCTTTAAGTTCAAAACACTACTCTCAAAGAATGTTATAATTGCTACATATTCATTTTCATTTGTAGTAGGGTGAGGTAGTATGCAGTAGGGTGGAGCAGTATGCAGTAAAGTGGGGCAATATGCAGTAGTGTGGGGCTGTATGCAGTGAGGTGTGGAAGAATGCAGTAGGGCGGGGCAGTGTGCAGTAGGATGGGGCTGTTTGCAGTGAGGTGGGGAATAATCCAGTAGGGTGGGGCAGTATGTAGTAAAGTGGGGAAATATGCAGTAGTGTGGGGCAGTATTCAGTAAGGTGGAGCAGTATGCAGTAGGATGGGGCTGTTTGCAGTGAGGTGGGGGATACTGCAGTAGGGTGGGGCAGTATACAGTAGTGTGGGGCAGTATGCAGTAAGGTGGAGCAGTATGCAGTAGGATGGGGCTGTTTGCAGTGAGGTGGGGGATACTGCAGTAGGGTGGGGCAGTATGCAGTAAAGTGGGGAAATATGCAGTAGTGTGGGGCTGTATGCAGTGAGGTGGGGAAGAATGCAGTAGGGCGGGGCAGTGTGCAGTAGGATGGGGCTGTTTGCAGTGAGGTGGGGAATAATCCAGTAGGGCGGGGCAGTGTGCAGTAGGATGGGGCTGTTTGCAGTGAGGTGGGGAATAATCCAGTAGGGCGGGGCAGTGTGCAGTAGGATGGGGCTGTTTGCAGTGAGGTGGGGAATAATCCAGTAGGGTGGGGCAGTATACAGTCGTGTATCCCGGTCCAGTCAAACCAATGACATAATAATTGATACTTGTTGATACCTAGCCAGGCACTTGGCATTATTAAGAACGGGTAACGACTGGTTGGCTCAGTGTCAGGATAATGTGACTGACTGGGAGTTCAGGTCATAATGTTGGTGGCCTGGTCTCCCAGTGGGGCAGCACTATGAAGTTGCCATGAGTGCGCACTGTCACAAGTTACTGTCACTGTCACTATCACAAGTCGGTACCCGTCCTGATATGACATTAGATGTTGCCACAACAACCAACAGCTACAACAACAACAAAAGCTACAGCAACCAACCAACCAAATTGTCTCCACACACGCGCACACACACACGCACGAGCACAGACGCATATACGCGCACATGCACACACGGTTACACGCGCACACATGGATGACGAATGGTGAAATATTAAGACATAAAATGACCAGTTACCATAACAAAACCAGGATCACGCTGCTGTGTCCCTCATTAATTCCTGTCATTTACCACATTCCCAACGGTCTCCGGTCCCACCTGGTTCCTGGCAAGCCTTTATGTAAACCTCAGTTATTTGCTTTAATACGCACAACAAACAAGGAAACCACACCAAAAAAAAAGTGTGTGTGTGTGTGTGTGGGGGGGGGGGAGCAACATGTAATCCTAACACACCCAGACCGGCTAAGAACACAGAAACTCAAAGTGCCAATTCTTTAAGGAACTTTACATGTGTGAGATTAAAAAGTAGCTACCAACACACACGTGTCTATTTGCATGAATTGAAAGACGGTTTGTTAACCCAAATAACTACTATGCAATAAGAAGAAAACAAGTTCTTGTCTTGATTCGAAAAGAATTGGTAATACAGTAAAAAAAAAAAATCTCTAAATCGACGGATATTTTGGCACCGACGTTAGTGGTCCATCTAGGGAGGTTGTCGGTTTAGAGAGTTAGAATGTGGTTACAATGGTATTGGTGGGACCGATGTGTTTGTTTGTTGTTGTTTTACGTCCTAGCAACATCTAAGGTCATATCAGGACGGGGGTGGGACCGATATAGGGGAGTGCTCGATCTGTGGAGGTGGAGAGATGCTAGAGAGGTTTTACACTATATATATAATATATATATATATATATAATATATATATACATATATATATGTGTGTGTATGTAGTAAAACCCCTCTAAATCGAACAACCTTGGGACCAACTTTAAGTGGTCCATTTAGGTAGGTGGTCGGTTTAGGGAGTTAGAATATGGTTACAGTGGTATTTGTTGGGACCCAAATAAAGCGATCGATATAGGGAGGTGGTCGATCTATGGAGGTGGTCGGTTAGAGAGGTTTCGCTGTATATATATGTAGACCTATATAAAGTCTTGTGACGTATGGTGTAAGTTCGGGTGGTGGCCTTGCTTGTATATATATATAGTCTAATTTATTATGCGAATATATATAGCACATAGATCACCATTATTAATGATATTCGTGCAAGCACGATACTGACCGATTATGCACTGCAGGCTACCCCCCGCAAATCATATGCTAGCGCCACCTACGGCCACCTTCGACACTCCTCTCTCTTGTATAACTGCCTCACTCGCCACAACATATATTAAAATCTTTCTACACTGACCCCTCACAGATCGACCACTCCCCTATATTGATCGCTTTATTTAGGCCTAGCGATACCATTGTAAGGATATTCTAAATATCTAAACCGACCACCTCCCTAAATGGACCACTTAAAGTCGGTCCCATGGTCGGTCGATTTAGAGAAGGTTTACTATATATATATATATGACCGTGGACCATCACATATATATATAATATATATATATATATATATATATATAGAGAGAGAGAGTTGGTTGATTGTTGGAATGTTACATCCTGGCAACATCTAAGGTCATATCAGGAGGGGTACCGACTTGTGACAGTGCGCACTCATGGTGACTTTATAGTGCTGTCCAACTGGGAAATCAGGCCTCCAGCACCATGACTCGATATCCCACTCAGTCACATTATCCTGACACAGAGCTAACCAGTCCTTCCCTATCCTATTAATGATGAGCACCAAGCTAGGACACGGCAAGTATACATTTTGTAAGTCATTAGTTTGACTCGATCAGGAATCGAACTCCCGATATCCCGCACGGGAGGCCTGCACTCTACCGATTCGGTCACCGTGTCCGATATATATATATATATATATATATATATATATATACTCCCTAAATACTCAATAAGTGCTCCCTTGTTGGCATATATATATATATATATATATATATATATATATATATATATATATATATATATATATATATATATGCAGTAAAACCTCTCTAAATCGACCGACCATGGGACCGACTTTAAATGGTCAATTTAGGGAGGTGATCGGTTTAGGCAGTTTTTTTAATGGTTGCAATGGTATTGTACAGACGATCGTTTGGGACCGAAATAAAGCGATATAGGGGAGTGGTCGATCTGTGGAGGTGGTTGTTAGAGAGGTGTGACTGGATATATATATATATATATACAGATATATATATATATGCATATACACACATGCATACATATATATACCGATATATATATACATATACAGATATATATGCATATATATGCATGTGTGTGTCTATGCATATATACATACAGTAAAACCTCTCTAAATCGTCCGACCTTGGGACCGACTTTATGTGGTCCATTTAGGGAGGTGGTCGGTTTAGGGAGTTAGAATATGGTTAAAATATTTTTGGGATCCAAATAAAGCGATCGATATAGGGGAGTGGTCGGTCTGTAGAGGTGGTCGGTCAGAGAGGTGTTATATATATACAGTTGTCGGTCCTGGCCCGACAACACTGGTACACTTTTAGTCCACTGGGAGGAGCATATTCCATGTATCACCTGAGTGTGCCGGCTGGAGGTGCCTGAGTCGCTTTCCACCCGCCAATATTCCCTCTACTGATTGGGCGTACTCGATTAATCAACTCGGGTCACCTGAGCCACTGTTTGGCGCATGCGCACATCATACAGACTCAGGTTGAATAAACGAATATGCTCGGGGTGAAAAAAATGGTGGCTTAATCTAAAACTTCATATTTTTTTTCAATAACCGATATAGGATAGGATTTAAAGTGTTTTATGATTGTAGAAGCTGACAATCTGGGCTATTAAAAAAATAGGCATTAAAACAACACGTAGGACGTGTACTGGTAGCTGTTATCCTACAGGTACCAGCACAAATGTGACATCATTGCTCCTAGCAAACCCCCGCCAAGAGGTGGGTTACTGGGGTCGGGTCGTTTTGCACACGCCACGTGTATTTCTCGACTCTACTCGCGGTGTTCGATTTGAAATTCTGACGGTGGACTTACGCCCTGGGTGGTAAGGGTGTCGGTGTGTGGAATTCAGGTGTCTGTCTGCAGGCAGCGCCGACTGGGAGACAGAAGCTGAATCACCAGTCCCGCAGTCCATTTATTATATATATACATATATATATATATATATATATATTTATATATATATATATATAATAAATGTATGTATATATATATTTATATAATGGGCAGATGCAGAGTGATCACAGCAGCACCTGGAGGGAGAAATGGGAAAACAGAAAGGTGCCTGCCTAGTGGCAGACCAGTTCTCCCCGCCCCACCCCCTCCCTGCCCAGGTCGCTCACTGTCTCCCTCAAGGAGCTCAAATAGCAGTTGGATGTTTGTTATAGTAGTTAGTTGCCAAATATCAGCCCAAATACAATTAGAGTATTTAACAATTACAATTACAAGACGATTACATAATTAATAATACGCGTATAAAGGCCTTGTCACACCTCACCGGATTGGGGGAAATGGACAGAAACCAAACAAAGTCCGTTTTGTGTCCGTACAAGTTTTGAACATGCAGAAAACGAGGAATGGATGCCGCCAGACTAATGTCTACGGTTCTTGTCCGGTTTGAGTTGGTTTCATCCATTGGCTATCCGTTCATGTGTGGTTCATGTGCGTTTCATGTGCGTTTCATGTCCGTCTCATGTTTGTTCGTCCAGCGGCCATTGACTCGATAGCGCAACATTTTGACACATTTTAATACATTTTGATACTTATCCCCACCGGACTAGACAATTCTGTCCGTTGCTCAATCTGGCGAGGTGTGACAGCCGCTTTAGAAATCGATACATTCCATAACAGCTCCCGGGCAGTTGCAGGTGATTGGTGAGTAACACGGTGCTCCCTTGTTGGCATTGGTCCTTAGGTTGGAACCGAGGCAGGGCAGGGCGGGAGGGGCGGGGGGGGGTGAAGAGGGAGGAGGGCGTGGGGAGGGGAGGGGGCTGGGAGGAGGGCGGGAGCGAGGAATCCACCACTACCACTCACTTGCTTCCGCTGGTATCTAGCGGCACGCGTACAGGCCCACCACCAACACCACCACCACCACCACCCGCCCTCCCCGACAAACCCGCCCAGAACCAGCGGCACGCGTTGCATGCCGGGCCGGACGTGGCCACTTGGTCCCGGCAGGCAGGGTCGGCATACATAATAGATAACGATATAGAGCATTAATCGGGCAGACGACGAGCGCATTGTTGACCGCATTACCATAGCAACGATCGATTCGGCGGTAGGTAGGCCTAGCCTAACCCAGGTGGCGCGTCGGTCGGTTGGTTGGTCGGACGGCTGGAGGGGGGTTTGGGATTAGTGTTGTGAGGCGAGGCGGCTGTTTGGGGGAGGAGAAGGACGTATACAGTGGGCGGCTGTGACTGATGATGCAGGGCCGATGCGCATGGGCTGACGGCGCAGCACACTGACAACACCGGGCCGTACTTGCGACACTGCCGGCGGACACGGAGTCCCGCCCCGCCCCGCGCCGCACAACTCCGAGCCGGCCACTGCCCCGGGAGCACGAGGGGGAGCGTGACGCCGACTGACAGGGAGGGAGTACGGGAGCACGAGGCGGAGAGGAGAGGAGAGGAGGCACCGGGAGCCGTGTACGGGTGCGTGTATTGTTGACTTGGGACTGGGACTGGGAGGCGTGAGTGGCTGACTATGGGTATGAGTGTGTTAGCCACAGCAGTGGAGCATTGGCTCTAGAGTACATGCCTAGCACAAGGAGAAGGGGAGGTCGACAGTTTGTATGCAGTCTACAAAACGAGAGAATAGGCCAAACAAAATGAGAGGGTGTTGACTCTGTGTCTATAACGCATAACACAGAAGAACATAGGCCTAGAGTACAGGCCTAACGCAATGGGAAGGGGAAGTTGGCTGTGTGTCTGGATCCCACAACAGGACAGTATATGATCTAGAGTATAGGTCTAACACAAGAAGAGTAAGTTGATTGCGGGTCTGCAGCCTCCAACAGGAGAGTATCGGCCTAATACAAAGAGAGAGAGAGTCAACTATGTATACAACCCATAACGGAAGAGTATAGGCCTAACCTAAGGGGAAGGGCTAGTTGAGTGTGTTTCTACAACCCAAAACAGGAGAATATAGGTATAGAGTACAGCCCTAACACAAAGAGAAGAGGAAGTTGATTGTGTGTCTGCAGTCTGCAACAGGAACATATAGGCCTAACCAAAGGAGTGGTTGACTGTGCGCCTAAAACCCACAACAGAAGTCAGGCCTAAGCTAATGAGAATGGGCAGTTGACTGTGTGTTTACATCACATAAAGGAGAGGATAGGCCTAGAGTACAGGCCTAACACAAGCATTGGGATATAACTGAGAGGCCAAAACCAAGAAAGTGAGCAGTTCACTGGCTTGTGTGTGGGTAGGAAAACCTTCAACAGGAGAAGATAGGCCCAACCTATGAAAGTGAACAGCGTTTGTGTGGGTAGGGAAATCCTTAACGGGAGAAGATAGGCCTAACCCAAGAAAGTGAACAGCGTGTGTGTGGGTAGGAAAACCTTCAACGGGAGAAGATAGGCCTAACCCAAGAAAGTGAACAGTGTGTGTGTGTGGGTAGGGAAACCTTCAACGGGAGAAGATAGGCCTAACCTAAGAAAGTGAACAGCGTGTGTGTGAGTAGGGAAACCTTCAACAGGAGAAGATAGGCCTAACCTATGAAAGTGAACAGTGTGTGTGGGTAGGGAAACCCTCAACGGGAGAAGATAGGCCTAACCTATGAAAGTGAACAGCGTGTGTGTGGGTAGGGAAACCTTCAAAGGTACCAGAGACAACCACGAAGGTAGGGAACCCTGACTGTGAGTGAGAGGGTGTGAGCAAATGACTTGCATTGAGCAACTCAGAAAGTGTGAGCAGCGCATACACAAGGCGCATGTAAGACAACCGCTGCTCAATCACACTGACAACAATAACCCCCACTCTGTCTTGGCCAACCAACCAACCAACCATACAGTGGTTAGCTACTTGAGCTCTGGCCTTACACAGCAACAAACATCCAGTGTTTATCTATTCATTCAAACCGCAAGGCGGCTTGGTGTATCCACAACCGACAATCCTCAATCCACTATCCACTAGCTGGCCGCCTGTGATTTGTGTGGGTGGCGAGTTAGCCACTGCGGTCGGACCTGCTCGCCTATCGTCAGCAAAACTTATTCAATCACACTCGTTGATGGATTCGTGTTGCACGCTGACTGCCCCTCCCTGAGAGGACCTGTGGAGCGGCGGTGTGGCGGTGTGGCGGTGCGGCGCGCCGCTATACAGATCGATACATCTTCTGGGCATACTTCACCCCTGGGAGCAACTACAACAACACCTACAACAACAATTAAAGAGAGGTGAGTGACGTGGATGGGTGGATATATATAAATATATATATCCATATATATTATATATATATTATTTATTTATTATATATATTATATAAATATGTTATATATATATTATGTACAAACATATATGTGCTCTAAAAGACATGTTCTCCTCTCAGTTATATCCAATACTATCTGCCGTACATCTCCCAATAAAAGCACTCTACCCAATAGAAGCACACCCCCCATTTCAAGATTGAAAGCACGCACAAATCAGACTGAATGCACCTAAAATAATACAATCCCACTTTATTTCAGAGGCACGACAAAAACAAATAAAAATTTACGATGATCTTCAGACTTAATGCACATAAAATAAGACAATCCCACTTTATTTCAGAGGCACGAAATAACTAAATCCATGAAATTCTTTCAATTTGAATAGACATGCATCCATGTGTCTGCACTTGCGCAGGGCATGTTTATTGGGACATATACGGTATATATATATATATTGATAGTGCTTGATATAGCTATATAACTTGATGGATATATCACGAACTACATTATATGTTAACGATGGCTTAGTTCCTTCTTCTTTCACTTTCATCAAAGGCTGTCCTGTCTGTGGGAAAGTGCCTATAAAAGGCCCTTTGCAGCTTATTGGAAAGAGTAGCCTATGTGGCAGCAGCGGGTTTCCTCCAAAGAAATATGTCAGAATGACCATATGTTTGATGTCCAATAGCCGATGATAAAAATCAATGTGCTCTAGGGACTTCGTTAAATAAAACAAACCTTTTTCTTTTTCTTTCACAAGCTGTATTATGTTAACCATGGCTTAGTTCATCTTCTCTCATTATTTCCTGTTTAATTTCATTTCAAAGTTGCAACTCAACCAGACCTGTCGCTTTGTTATATACATAAAGTTAGGCTACGCTCTGGAAGACAAAGAACAACATGGGTATGGGTTGATCAGTTTATTACTAGTCTCTGGCTAGGATAACTGCCTAACCGGTTACAAAGCTTGAAAACCCGGTGCGAACTGGCCGAATAGTGGGGTGCATTGCATGACCACGCGGTGGCGCTGCAGTAGCAGATGGAGGGATCGATCCCATCAGGCCATATTAGGCCAAACCACCTTAATTTTCGTTGTACACACGAATAATTTACTGGGCAGTAATAATTCACACAATAATCCGAGATGAGCCGCTCCACCTTTTTATACATTGATAAGTGATTATCCTATCTATATATATATGACTTGTTCTCTCAGTCATATCCACCACTACCTTTATATATATCACTAACTACATTATTAGTTAATCAGGGCTTAGTTCCATCCTCTTTCACTATTTCCTGTTTAATTCCATTCCACTATTACTACTCAACCAGACCTGTCCCTTTGTTATAACTGTTTCCCACGGTGCCACTGTTTATATATTTATACATATATGCATATATACATATATATATGACATGTTCCCTCAATTATAATTTGTATGCAGCATAGCCTACATATATCACAAGCTACATTATAAGTTAACCAGGGCCCAGTTCCCTCTTCTCAATATTTCCCATTTAATACTATTCCACTGTGTATATAATACATATACATATACAGTAAAACCTCTCTAAATCGACTGACCTTGGGACCGACTTAAAGTGGTCCATTTAGGGAGGTGGTCGGTTTAGAGATTTAGAATATGGTTACAATGGTATTGTTGGGACCCAAATAAAGCGGTTGATATAGGGGAGTGGTCGATATGTGCAGGTGGTCGGTTAGAGAGGTTTTACTGTATATGCAAATATATGACACGTTCTCTCAATTATATCCAGTATTACCTACATAATTATATCAATGGCTACATTATAAGTTAACCCGGGCCCAGTTCCTCCTCTCAATATTTCCCATTTAATACCATTCCACTGTGTATATTATACATATATATATGTATATATAAAATAAACAACATTAGAGCTGCAGTGGGCTGGGACTTGGAGAGTGTGCGTGGGCGGGGGTGGGGTGAGGAGAGGACGGGGGTATGTGGGGGAGGGGGGGGTCCGCCAACTCAGGGGGAAGGAAGCAGGCAAGGCGTAGGGACCAAGTTAACAACGCTTGCCGAGCGCGTCAGTCGGCTCCCAGAACAGGGTTAATATTTTCATGGTGTGTTTGCATTCTCATACAGAAAGCGCGGTCGCAGCTCTCCCCCTGGTGCCGTTGTACCGAACTAGGAAGGTTTAGGGTAGGGTAGGGTAGGGTAGGGTAGGGTAGGGTAGGGGTATTGAATTAGATGATTGCGGGTGCTCTCCGGAATTCTGGGTTTAATTTAGGGCGACGGCGATTCAGGGTGTGGATGGTGCAGGCGGAGATAGGGGCTGGCCGGGTATGACTGTGAGTAGTTTATTGAAATGGGGATTTGCATTTGAATAAGAAGCATGTAGTATTAGTAGAGCAATGTCTATAGCTATAGCCAAGCATGAGTAGTATAGTAAAGTGTGGATATTGCTTTTATGTTAGTGAATAAGAAGTATACAGTATAATCCCGTTAAACCAAACTTGAAGGGACCCTAGAAATTTGTTTGGATTACCCGATCATTGGTTTAACCGAGCTTTGACTTTGACTTGGCTTTGGCAAAAACGGGTGTGCATTATGAATGTACAATCTATGTGGGCACTATGATTATTGTTTTTATGTATAAACAGTTTAACCCGATTAAACCAACCTCGGTTAAATCAAACGATCGGTTAATCTAAACTTTTTTCGGCCACCTGGCAAAATACTACCATTTATCATATAAAAAAGTCTCAGATGACCTTAAAACCACATGAAAGTTTGGTTTAACTGTACTGGAAGAGGCCTGGGTCCGACAATTTTGTTTGGATTAACTGATACTTTGGATTAACCGACTTTGGTTTAACCAACTTTTTTATATTATAAATGGTAGTATTTTGCCGGGCCGCCGAAAACCGTTTGGATTAACCGATCATTTGGTTTAACCGAGCTTGGTTTAACTGGGTTGTACTGTATATATAAGTGTGATGTATAACGCATTATACCAGTATAAATGCAAGGGGAACATATACTGTATACATATATTCCTGCTTGGCGCATTGATGGTGCCCCTCCCCCCAGCTGTCGGGGAGCCCCTCGTGCCACACACACTGGAGGAATATATATATATATTGAGTGTCTACAATTGTATCCAAACATGAGTTCTATAATGAAATGTAGAAAGACTTTCATGTTAGTGAATAAGAAGAATATATATTATATCAATGTCTACAACTGCATCCGAGTATGTGTAATACATAATGAACTGTAGAAATACTTTTCTATTTGTGAATAAGAAGTATATATATATATATTATATTATGTCTATATAGTACAGCTGCATGCAAGAATGTGTAGTATAATGACATGTACAAAGAATCTGTTAGTGAATTAGAAGCATATATATTATAAAATTCCTCCGAGCTAGTGGAGGAGAGGCCCCGCACAGGAGGCGGAGAGGTGCATGCTGGTACCCACCCCCACCCCCAGGGAAGGGGGGGGGGGAGTACAACCCACTCCAGGTCTTATTACATGCGATAACGGTCTTATCACTATCCGTATACAGCTGCATCCCAGTATAAGTAGTATATTGAAATGTCGATATATACTTTTATGTTAGTGAATAAGAAGCATATCTGGGTCACTCTCCTAAAAACTGGTCAGCATGGGATGGGATTTTAAAATATCACTAAAAAACGTCCTACTTATTTTGTTCCTTATACTTTTCATATTCATGTTCAGATTTGATGTAAAAAATGAGTGAAATAAAATATACGCATGCAACTTTGGTCTCTTTAGTTATGAAGTGTTTTTGTAAAAGAAAAAACGCATTTTACAGTCAGCCATTTGTAACATGACATATGGGACATGATTGGATCCTTACTAACATCTTGTATTGCATTGACATATCAAACAAAACAGTTCCCAAATCAAAAGGAAGTATTTATTAACATGTATGCATGCTTAAATATTTTTTATAATTGATGTCTTCAGAAATAACATTACAAATTTCCATCACAGATGTAACCAGTGGTGTCTCTATGCCACACAAATATTGTACACTAATTATTCAGTGAATAAAGCATCGCTGGGAATTACTTTAAAAAAAATCAATATAAGCACTACATATTTCTGTATATTATGCCATGATTAATATGCTTCTCAGTATGAAATTATTTAATTCTGCTTATATATTTATTAAGCAGACTGTGGTATCCTAATCATGTGTTACGTCTGAGCAACACATGTTATACTGCCATATGACATAGCTTAATCATGGACTACACCTTTACTTTTTATCTCATCAATGTATATTTTACATAGATGTAAAGGGAAGATTTCCAGCTTTAATTTGCAAACAAAAAATATTAAAAATTCAAATATTAGATTTTACCTATCCATGTTACACTTCTGGCTAGTTTTCAGGAGAGTGACCCATATATATATATATGCGATGAAAATGGAAAAGCATGTAAATTGCACAGTGGTGCTTCCATATGTCCGGATGCGAATACGAATGCGGCAAGTGGATCGCTCCATGGATCGATTGGTGTGAATGCGAATGATGCACCATTTGCCATAGAGTAAACAGGAACTTTCACTTTCCGTCACATATTTGGAGCAAGAAAGACTGAAAATGACAACTCGCATGCAGTGTATGCATTCGCATGCGGCATACCACGTAAATGGAATCTTAGCTTCATGCACTTCACGGTTCAGTTCATGGGCAGCTGGGCATGACCATTAATGAGCTGCCAAAGCATGAAACATCGTCTCATATATACGCTTCTTGATATTTATTTATGCAGCAAGAATAACACATCACCATTACTGATGAAGCGAACATAATATAGGTCACATAGCCGTGAGTGGACGTAGGTTTGTTTGTTGTTGTTTTACGTCCTAGCAACATCTAAGGTCATATCAGGATGTTAGCCTCCACTCTGTTCAACTACGTCCACTAATGGCTATGTGACCACGGAATGCACTGCGTGGAATGTTCATGGTTTTGTGCAGGTCAAAGTATGCTAGAGTATGCTAGAGTACATTAAGAGGTATGTTCTTCTACATTCGACTTAGATACAGTATGTTAGCATCACAGATGCAAATTCAGCCTCTAACGTACCGCTCTTTTAAACATGTCCAAAAATTAAATCGGAGATCACGGCTCACCCACGTTATTACCAAGTTAACATCAAGGACAAGTATGGATGCTGGTACGTTCAACTAGGTTCAACTAGGTTCAACTAGGTTCAACTACTTTCAACTACGTTAACCTCCACTAGGTTCAACTACGTCCACTAACGGCTATGTTACCAGGGCTTAAGAAGTATAACCATTAAGGTGCATACACGTAGGGTAGGCCTAGCCTATACATATATGGAATTAGCAATATGCCTAGATTATACATATAGGGGATTTTCACCCATATATACAAATATATATATGAGACTGACTCAAAAGGTGCTAAGTAATAAGGGACAAAACTTTGTCCATTGTAACGATCAACATACTATCTGCTTATGCATTTGCTCAGGATGAACTAATCTGTTTTTTTTACATCGTGTTTCATAATCCCAATAGAATACATATTGATTTGAAGCAAATGTCCTTGTGTTTTCAGTGTAACCGTTTCTGTGCTGTTTTGTGTCAATTGTTACAATGGACAAACAAAAAAGAGTTATCACCTTTTGAGACAGGCTCATATATCAGACGGGGTGGCCGAATGAGTTCAGCGTCCATCCCCTGTTTTGGGAGATCGAGCGATCCAAACCTATGAGTTTCTGGGTTGGAACCCTGGTCCAGTCAAACGAATGACTTAAAAATTGATACTTGTCGCTTCCTAGCCTGCCGCTCGGCATTACTAGGATAGGGCAAGGACTGGTTCGCTCAGTGTCAGGATAATGTGACTGAGTGGGATGTCAGGTCATGGTGCTAGTGGCCTGGTCTCCCAGTGGGGAAGCACTATTAAGTAACGATGAGTGCGAACTGTCACAAGTCGGTACCCGTGCTGATATGACCTTAGATGTTGCCAGGACGTAGAAGACCAACACACAAACAATGTATATGCTAGTATCTATGGAGCCATGTGGGTGCATAAAGGTAGGGTATACATATATGGAATTAGCAACATACATAAATTATACATAGTCTATAGGTGATTCTCTCTCCCATATATACGAATAGGTCTATATTATATATCATGTATATGGCAGTATCTATGGAGCCATATGGGTGCATAACGGTAGGGTATACATATATGGAATTTGCAATATAATATGTAGATCATACACAAGCCCATAGGTAATGCTATCCTATATATGTGTGTGTGTATGTCGCAAAGTAAATTATAGAAGCCAGTATCTATGGAGCCATATACAAAGAGTCTACCATACAACCCTGTTAAACCAAACTCGGTTAAACCAAACGATCGGTTAATCCAAACTTTTTTTGGCGGCCCGGCAAAATACTACCATTTATCATATAAAGAAGTTGGTTAAACCAAAGTCAGTTAATCCAAACTATCGGTTAATCCAAACAAAATTGTCGGGCCCCAGGCCACTTCAGGTACGGTTAAACCAAACTTTCATGTGGTTATAAGGTCATCTGACACTTTTTTTATGATAAATGGTAGTATTTTGGCGGGCCGCCGAAAAATGTTTGGATTAACCGATCCTTTAGTTTAACTGAGGCTGGTTTAACTCGGTTATACTGTATATACATAAAAAAAACAATAATCAAAGTGTCCACATGCATTGTTTATTGCATTCATAATGCACCCACATATTTGTCAAAGCCAAGTCAAAGTTGAAGCCAAAGCTCGATTAAACCAATGATCGGTTAATCCAAACAGATTTCTAGGGGCCCTTCAAGTTTGGTTTATCGGGGTTAGACTGTATACTGAACTGGCAATAACACCTAGCTTAGGCACGCAGTTGGATCTCTCCTATATATAATTCATAATAGGTGGATCCATTGTTATTTATGTGTCCATAATAGTTGGTTGGTGAGTGATGATTTAGTGTCATGTCAGCAGAAATGGCCATATTCACGTGACAAGTTATTCTGTCACTTTCATTAATCACATTGCCTACAATGAAGTTTAAATGAAAATATGAAACGGTCAGATTTTTCTCAAGCCACAGCCAAATTGATCCATTCTATTGTGTTATGTCCACAACTCAAAATTGGGAAGAATATAATTATCCTATGCAGATTTCTTTTCAGTGTATTTCTATACTTAGGGGGTCACAATATAAAAGTTAATTGTTTCATGCAACAAATTTGATTAAATAATTGATTTGATTAATAAATCCAGACTTGGTGATTAATAAATCCACACTCTGGGCTGGCTACTCAATTAGTTCTTGTTTTTCTGACAAAATGGTAACCTCAACTATCCTTTCCTTCACATTACCAGGATATATATGGACAAGAGTTGTCTACTCAGTGAAAGAAATAGGAAAATACACAATATTCATCTTTGACCTTCATATCACACTTTGGCCCCATTTACCATGAAAAGGCCCCTATCCAAAATAAATACTGGACAATTTATTACGCATTTGTTGTCATATAGAAGGGAACACAAAGCCAATTTAAGCATAGTCTGATGGTTTCAATTTTGAAGTGGTTAAATTTGCATAAAATGACAGCTAGATTTAACTCTCAAAAGTAGTTAAAATTACAAACGATAACACAGTTGAGTTGTTCTTAGGAATTCTAAAATTTGTTCATTGCTTTATATTGCTAAAGACATCTCACATTCTATTTACATTCTAGAGACAGTCGAGTAGAATGGTTCAGAGTGTCAGTGGAAACTGATATCTAATGCATTCGGGGAGTGGTTCTTCCTTGAGTAAAAATGCATGAGTCTGCCAACAGTGACAAATGCGGCAGCATCGAGTGAGGAATACGCTGTCCTAAAAACACCCAGCAGGATTTTAATTTATTTTATTTTATTGAGGCTTTATTTATACTGTCCATAGCATATAAAAGCTGCTGCTGAACAACCATCCCACCCAGTCGCAGCCCTGGAGGGCCCATGGGTGTTCTGGCACACTGGTGTACTATCTAAGGACAGGGCATGGGTGAAAGGATGCTGTAGGAAAAAAAAACTTTGAAAATTCAAAAAAACTAATATAGAAACTACTAACACCCAAAACCGCAAAATTGGCCCAAGAAAGATCAGGTAAACACTCCTGAGTGTGGGACCAGACCAAACCAGTATCACAGCTGTCCAGTGTTGAAAACAAGCACCCTCACAGGAGCTTATATGTTATGGGCAGAATAAAAAACTTGTCATAAAAAACTTGTCATAAAAAAAAATATATATATAAGCCTGGGTATTCAGGCTTGTTTTCAATGCTGGCCAGCTGTAGTGTTGGTGTTATCTTATCACACAGTAGTTGCTGATAAGGTACTTGATTGCCTGCATTTCAGTAGCAGATAGATAGTTGGTTGGTCTGGTTAGTAGTCTATGTTAATTCTTTTGGATTTTCTTGGCATATATGTGTTTTATATTTTCTACTCTTACTACTAGACTAGCCTACTCCTATTTACATATCATAGGCTTGTACGTATCTGTGTGGTGTGCTATCTGGCTACTTTTGGCTATGGTTGTGGGCATATCACATGCCCCTTTGCAGTGCAGCTTTGTGGGGGTTTCCTAGCCTTATTTTGCCCAGATATTCTTTCTATGTTTTTAGGTCAGGAATTTGTCATTCCTTCACTGTTTGGGCATTCCATACCTTGGCAGCCATTTCCAGCATGCTTCTCTCGTGAGCTTTTATTTGGCTTCTGGTCTGCTTTAGCAGGATGCTGCTGCTGTTCTTCACTGCATGGGGTGATGCTATACAATCTTTTGCTCGGATATTTGTCCGATTTGTGTTGGTATTGTGATTTATTATACAGTAAAACCTCTCCAACCGACCACCTCCACAGACCGACCACTCCCCTATATCGATCGCTTTATTTTGGGTCCCAAAGGATTGCCCATACAATATCATTGTAATGATTTTGTTTAAACTCCCTAAACCAACCACCTCCATTTAAATTCACAGATACACATATATCACATATATCACACATATCACATATACACATATATCACATATGTCACATATCACACATATCACATATACACATATATCACATATATCACATATACACATATATCACACATATCACATATATCACATATATCACATACATCATATATATCACGTGCATAACATATATCATATATATCCCATATATCACATATAAACATATCCACATATATCACATATATCACATATATCACACATATCACATATACAAATATATCACACATATCACATCTATCACATATCACACATATCACCCATACACATATATCACATATATCACATACATCACATATATCATATATAACACATATCACATACACCACATATATCACATATATCACATGTATCACATACATCACATATATCATATATAACACATATCACATACACCACATATATCACATACATCACATGTATCACATACATCACTTATACACATAAATCACATATATCACATATATCACATACATCACATATACACATACATCACATATATCACATATATCACATACATCACATGCATCACACATATACCACATATATCACACATATCAGATATCTCACCTATATCACATACATCACATACATAACATACATCATATATATCACACATATCACACATATAGCACATATATCACATATATCATATATAACACATATCACATACACCACATATATCACATATATCACATGTATCACATACATCATATACTTCACATATCATATTCGATGATGATGTGTAGGCCTACTTAGTACTCTAAATATTACCCATGTGTGAATGATATATCCTGCTACTTGCAGTCAAACACGACCAGTACATATAGACTTCTACACTTGACGACATTGCTATCACTGCAGTGGACAATGTCGGCTCTAATCACTCTTAATCCAAGGGCGATAAAGAGGACAGCAGCTTAGGGGAAGCCTCTAGTTAATCCTCCTAGCACACATTAGTATAGCTATATGCACCACAGCAGGTCGTCCCACCATCGATTTATAGGCAATGAACACTAAAAGAGACAATGCTCTATTTTTGGCCGATACCAATATTTGATATTAGGATTCCTCCTTTTTGTGTTGATAGGCACTAGTCATAAATATGTCATTGTTATTCATTCATCGCATTGTGCAATTAAGCTCACAGCACCCTGGGCAGTACTCTACAGTCGATCCTCATATCTGTTAAAAAGTTGTATTAAGCTCTGATGGATCATCTCATAAAAATGCTAATCGAGTAATAAAAGAGATTAATTAAAGAAGATAATTCAGTACTATTCCCCCCCCCTAATATTAAAAAACGCTGCGTATTAAGACCAAAAAATGTACATCCCGAATACAGTAAAACCTCTCTAACCAACCACCTCCACAGATCGACCACTCCCTTATATTGATCGCTTTATTTGGGTCCCAAATGACTGCTCATACAATTCAATTGTAACAATAAAAAAACTCCCATACCAAATCACCTCCCTAAATGGACCATTTAAAGTTGGTTTCATGTTCGGTCGATTTAGAGAGGTTTGACTGTATTTCACCATGAGTGTGTTATAGATGGGCATTAGCCCCGCTCATGTAAAGCTTGTTTTATTTAACAAAGCCTCTAGAGCCCATTGATTTTCGTATCATCAGGTATTGGACGTCAAACATATAATATGGTCATTCTAACATATTTCTTTGGAGGAAACCCGCTGCTGCCAGATACACTACTCTTTCCAATAAGCAGCAAGGGGTCTTTTATATGCACTTTCCCACAGACAGGACAGCACATACCACATCCTTTGATGAACTAGTCGTGGACCACTGGTTGGAACGGAAAATAGCCCAAGCTGTAAATGGGTCCACTGAGCAGGATCGATCGGATGACCGACACCTTCACAGGTGGACACTTTATCGCCTGAGCTACGTCCCGTTCCTCACCCCGCTCATGTATGCACTTTACTAATGTGTCATGTGGAAGCTCATTGATCAGTGAACCGGAACTAGAATGAAAGCTTGCAACCAAAGTATCGGTTAGTGTCGGGATGTACAATGACACTGGCGTACAGTATTTGGGGATGGGGTGGGTGGTGTGTGGTCATGGTGTGTGGTGGATGTGTGTGTGGTGGTGGTGGGTGGTAGTAGTGGTGATTGGTGGTGTGTGGTGGTGGGTGGTGGTGGTAGTGGTGGTGTCTGGTGGTGTGTGGTAATGGTGTGTGGTGGATGTGTGGTGGTGGTGGGTGGTAGTAGTGGTGTTTGATGGTGTGTGGTGGTAGTGGTGGTGTTTGGTGATGTGTGGTGGTGTGTGGTGGTGGTGTGTGGTTGTAGTGGTGGTGTTTGGTGGTGGGTGGTGTGTGGTGGTGGTGACGGGTGGTCTGTAGTGGTGGTGGTGGGTAGTGGTGGTGCTTGGTGGTGTGTGATGGTGGGTGGTGTGTGATGGTGGTGGTGGGTGGTGTATGGTGAGTGGTGGTGACAGGTGGTGTGTAGTGGTGGTGGTGGGTAGTGGTAGTGCTTGGTGGTGTGTGGTGGTGAGTGGCGGTGGGTGGTGTATGGTGAGTGGTGGTGGGTGGTGTGTTGGTATGGTGGTGTTTGGTGGTGGGTGGTGGTGTTTGGTGATGTGTTGTGGTGGGTGGTGTGTGATGATGTGTGATCTGTGGTGGTGGTGGTTGGTGCTGTATGGTGAGTGGTGGTGACAGGTGGTGTGTAGTGGTGGTGGTGGGTAGTGGTAGTGCTTGGTGGTGTGTGGTGGTGAGTGGTGGTGGGTGGTGTATGGTGAGTGGTGGTGGGTGGTGGATGTATGGTGAGTGGTGGTCGGTGTTAATGGTGGTGGGTGGTGGTGTTTGGTGATGTGTTGTGGTGGGTGGTGTGTGGTGGTGTTTGGTGGTGTGTGGTGGTGGGTGGTGGTGGGTGATGGGTGGTGTGTGGTGGTGATGTGTGGTGGTGGTGGTGATGTGTGGTGGTGGTGGGTGATGTATGGTGAGTGGTGGTGATGGGTGGTGTGTAGTGGTGGTGGGTAGTGACGGGTGGTGGTATGTAGTGGTGGGTGGTGTGTAGTATGTTTACATCCTAGCAACACCTAAGGTGATATCAGGACGGGATGGTGGTGGGTGGTGGTGTGCCGTGGTGTGTGGTGGTGGTGGGTGGTGGGTGGTGGTAGTGAGTGATGATCGGTGCACACGGGGTCTGAACTTAGAATTCATTTTTGTCACCCAACGTGAATGCATAACACAAACCATCTGGTCTGTGACGTCACTTCCATATCCTCAATCGAGTGAGCTCTCATCTAATTACTGCAGTTGTGGAATGAATTACCAACGATCTGCTGATTAAATAGATGTATCTGTGCCTGTGCCCATGCGCATGTGTATCTGTGTGTGTGTAAACATGTGTACTTGTCTCTGTGTGCCGTTGTGTCTGTGGTCACGTGTTACTGTGTGTTTGTGTGCCTGTGTTCTTGTGTGCCCGTGTGTCCTTGTGCCTCTGTGACTAGGCATGCATGTGTGTGCCCGTGTGTTTGTGCTTCTGTGACTAGGTATCTGTGTGTATCTATACCTGTGTGTCTGTGTGTATCTGTGCCCGTGTATCTGTGCCCCTGGGTCCCCATGTCCCCGTGTGTCCCTGTCTCCCTCTGTTCCTGTGTCCCCGTCTCCCTGTGTCCCTGTCTCCCTCTGCCCCTATCTCCCTGTGTCCCTGTGTCCCTGTGTCCCTCTGTCCCTGTGTCCCCATCTCGCCGTGGCCCTGTCTCCCTCTGTCCCTGTCTCCCTCTGTACTTGTGTCTCCGTCTCCCCATGTCCCTGTGTCCCTGTGTGCCTGTCTCCCCATATCCTTGTCACCCTGTGTCCCTGTGTCCCTGTGTCCCTGTGTCCCTGTCTCTCCATGTCCCTGTCTCCCTATTTCCCTGTCTCCCTATGTCCCTGTGTGCCTGTCTCCCATGTCCCTGTCACCCTGTGTCCCTGTGTGCCTGTCTCCCCATGTCCCTGTCTCCCTGTGTCCCTGTCTTCCTATGTCCATGTGTGCCTGTCTCGCCATGTCCTTGTCTCCCTCTGTCCCCATGTCCCTGTCTCCCCATGTCCCTGTCTCCCCCTGTCCCTGTGTCCCTATCTCCCCATGTCCCTGTCACCCTGTGTCCCCATGTCCCTATCTCCCCGTGTCCCCCTGACGAGTTAGAGTCGCTCTGCTCATCCCCATGGGGAGTGTACTACATAGTGCCCCCCCCCCCCCCGCTATAACGCCGACCACAGCCCACTAATCTCCTTAATTGGGGACACCCGGAAATTGGTTTGTAACAGGACGTAGTACATAACGCGGCGCGCATGCGCCCGGCCCAGTTAGTTAGCCACCAGTAATGAGTGCACGCTTCCGCCACACAACTGTGCACTTCCGCTTGTTAACACAGATGGGGACTTGCTAAAGGAGTAATGCAAAGAGACCGTCTTCATCAACACACTTCGCGTTGTACTTTATCTACACGACGAATTGGTACTTCCTCCCCTCCCTCCCTGCGCAACCCCCAGTACAATTATCGATATGGCAGGGTTATCTAATGAATCAGGGAGGAGTAATCCCCTACGACGTCGACTCGGGCGTCTTGTCGGATTTATCTCTCACTCCTGTAGCGTGTTCCATATGGATGCACAGACAGGAGGAGAAGGAGGAGTGACATTGATCTTTATATATATTTTTTTATTTTACCGAAACCAATTTCCATTTTCTTTAAAGCGCCCGAGTCAATGACTTAAAAATGTATAGTTGTCGCTTCCTAGTCAGGTGCTCAGCATTATTAGGATAGGGCAAGGACTGGTTAGCTCAGTGTCAGGATAATGTGACTGAGTGGGAAATCGGGTCATGGTGTGGGTGGCTTGGTCTCCCACTGGGGTAGCACTATAAAGTTGCTATGAGTGCGCGTTGTCACAAGTCGGTACCTATTAATGCCGAGCGCCAGGCTAAGAAGTGACAAGTGTCAATTTTATAAGTCATTGGTTTGACTGGACCTGGAACGGAACTCCCGATCTCCCGCACGCGAGGTCCGCGCTCTATCGATTCGGCCTTTTGTGGAATAGGCAACCACGTCTATATGCAAACCTAGCTAAAACCTATCCATAAACCACTCTGACAACCGCCTTCTGGCTTTATTAACTCATTAAATGTATCTCATCAATTTTTCACCTCACTAGATTTTCCTTGTTATTTTTAGCGTAGATTTACAAATGTCAGATTTAAAAAAAGTTCTAAATATTGTCCTGACAGCCACCACCTTCTGGCTTTATCAGCTCATTAAATGTATCTCATAAATTTTCCACATCACCATTCCCTGTTAGCGTAGATTACAGATGTCAGATTTGACAAAATCATCTAAATATCATGAAAATAACAAATGACATATTCGGAAATAACACGCGAGGTGCTTAGTTAATGGCTATAATTTGGCCTCACGCACATATATTTACATATATATGCTGTATAAGAATTATATGAGTATAATAACCCGGAATATCCCTCCTTTCCCTCATCACTCACTCAGCTCCATGGACTGATGGAGTCTGTTCTAGTCATCTACTGCTCCAGCCTCCCCAACCCCAGCTCCGATGGTGGCACCACCACCCCTGCATACTGTAACTACCACTCACTGTACTGCTGACATATACATACATATATATATGCTCTATAAGAATGATACGAGTATAATAACCGGATATCAGGGAGCCTAGGTGGTGTAATGGTTAGCACACTGGCCCGGAATGCATCGAGATGTGGGTTCGAGTCCCACTCTAGGCACAATATTTCCCATTTTCATCACCCCCATGACATATATATACACATATATATGCATATATATATTTACACATATATATACTTATTTACATAGATATACACATATATATGCACAAATATATATACACACAGACACATATATATATATGCGCTTCCTTCTTGACCATCATTATCATCATCGTGCTGTCGGTCGCGATGCGACAAAGACTGCTTTCATTATTTCATGAAAGCTGCCTGCAAAAGTGTTGAAGTGCTGCTGGCTTTTGCAAGTTACCGGCGGCACTCTCTCAGGGAGCAAATAGAGGTCTCACACCGGCAACAACATGTCCAGACAACCGCAAAACTATTTGTCCCTGCAGTGGCTGGTCGGGAGATGTTGGGAGTTCCATACATCAACCGCCCTTGATGCTGCCACAGTGACATGGTTTTCTGTTCAGGGTTTGCTCCCTTAGCCTTCGGTTCTGTCAAGAACCTGTACCACGAGGCAGTGGTTTACAACTCTGCAGGGCAGGGGTGTCAAACTCCTTGAGGTATTGCAATACCTGCATACTTCTTGACCAATGGTATATAATATATACCAATGATCAAAAAGTAAACATGTCAGCGTTGAGAAAAAGTTAATCTAATAAATAGACTATGTACAAAAACCAACAAAACAATCAAAGCCATCTGCATATTCAACAAGAACGCTGCGTTTGAGTCAGGTGCCGACTGCGGGCAATTCCTCCATGACAGAACTAGACACGAGAGACGCGCACACAGATGACATGCGCATACTGTTCATAACTCAAACTGGCACGGTGGGACGCCGAGCAGACAGTCGCCACGAAACCACCAACAGGTAACACCAGAAACACCAGAAACACCAGAAACACCAGAAAGAGCAACACGGACGGTGTGTGGGTGTTTGGGGTGGGTGTGTGGGTGTGAGTGTTGGTGTATGCGTGTGTGGGAGTGTGTGTTGGAGTGGGTGTGGATGTCTGTGTGTGGAGGTGGTGTGTAAGAGTGGATGTGTGTACATGTGTGGGTGGATGTATGTGTGGGTGTGGGTGGATGTGTGGGAGTGGGTGTATGTGTCTGGATTTTATGTCCTAGCAACATCTTAAGTCATATCAGAACAGGTACCGACTTGTGACAGTGCACACTCATGGCGACTTCATTGTGCTGCCCCACTGGAAGAACAGGCCACCAGCCCGATGAGCTGATATCCCCCTTAGTCACATTATCCTGACACTGAGCCAACCAGTCCCTGCCCTATCCTATTATTGCCGAGCGCCTGGTGAGGAAGCAACAAGAATACATTTTTAAGTCATTGGTTTGACTCGACCAGGGGCCATATGTATGGAGCGGTGTTAGCGAGCCAAAATGCATTTTGGGCAGGATTTCTGGTTTAGCGCCGAAAAGTTGTTATGCATGGAGCAGTGTTAGGCCTAACACTGCGAGTTTAAAGTCGGAGATTCTAACCCCAGCCCATAGCAGGTTTACAGTGGTGTTAGTGTTAGGTTAGTGTCAGGATGGAGCCCAAATCTATTCAATGCTATCATATTTAACAGAATTACATACTAAATAAGTGAAATTTCAGCAAATTAACCCTAAAGTCGAAGCGATATTAACGCCGCCAATACATTGGCGGCGATATTCATACTGTCGAATCGACGAATGTAAACAAAACAAATCACCGCCACCGCTGCCGCCACCGGATCGGCGGCTATATATTAGGCCCAAATCTATTCAATGCTATCATATTTAACAGAATTACATATGCAATAAGTGAAATTTCATGAAATTAACCCTAAATTCGAAGCAATATTAACGCCGCCGCTAAATCGGCGGCGATATTAATATTGTCGAATCAACGAATGCAAGCAACCCCCGCCGCCACCGCCTCAGTAACAAGCATGCTGGTTCCCAGTGGGTAGAGAAGGCAATATATTAGGGCCCAACCAGGTGTTCGCCGGCAACAGGCTCAGAGAAATTTCCATAATGTATGAATTAATTCACATATAGCTAACATGCACCGTTTAGGCCACCATGCATACAGCTTGACATACTTCACGATGCCCCTGATAACCGGTGATAGCTACCCTGTGTTAGACGGTTAACACCACACGCCGCTAACACTGCTCCATGCATATGGGCCCAGGGTTCAGATGGCTGAATGAGTTGAGCATCTGTCTCCCGTTTTAGTAGATTGTGGGATTCGAACCCACGGGTAAGTGTGTAATTCTGTGTATGTATATGTGTATATCATATATGTGTGTGGATCTGTGTGTGCATGTGAGTGTGGGTTTGGGCGTGAGTGTGTGGTTCTGTGTATGTATTATGTGTGGATGTATTATGTGTATGTATGTTAATATGGTCCTGTGTGTGGATCTGTGTGTGTATGTGTGAATGTATGTGTGTGGATGTGGGTGTAGGTATGAGTGTGTGGTTCTGTCTATGTGTATGTATATGTGTATATATGTGTGTGGATCTGTGTGTGCATGTATGTGTGAGTGTGGGTGTGGGTGTGAGTAGGTGGTTCTGTTATGTATTATGTGGATGTGGGTGTGAGTGTGGGTGTGAGTGTGAGTGTGAGTGTGAGTGTGGGTGTGAGTGTGGGTATGCCCCGCCTCTCGCAGACACCCACGCATCCCATCCCATACGTGCCGACCGCCCTCCCTATCACTGCCCACATTCATCACCCACTCCACACTCCATCACCGCGTCACCTTCCACCGCCAGCCCGCACAATCACCCCACCCCACCCCGCACAATCACCCTGCTCCACACAATCACCCCGCCCCACCACGCCCCACCCCGCACAATCACCCCGCTCCACACAATCACCCCGCCCCGCCCCGCCCCGCACAATTAGCCCGCCCCGCACAATCACCCCGCCCCACCCCGCCCCGCACAATCACCCCGCTCCGCACAATCACCCCACCCCGCCACGCCCCGCCCCACACAATCACCCCGCCCCCGCACAATCACCCCGCCCGCCCCCGGCCCGCCCCGCACAATCACGCCAGCACAATCACCCCGCCTGCCACGCCCCGCCCCGCCCCGCACAATCACCCCGGCCCGCACAATCACCCGCCCCGCACAATACCCCGCCCCGCCCGCCACGCCCCGCACAATCACCCCGCCCGCACAATCACCCGCCCGCACAATCACCCCGCCCCGCCCGCCCCGCCCGCCCGCACAATCACCCGCCCGCCCCGCCCCGCCCCGCCCCGCCCGCCCCGCCCGCACAATCACCCCCGCCCCGCCCCGCCCCGCCCCACCCGCCCGCCCCGCCGGCCCGCCCCGCCCCGCCGCCCGCCCCGCCCCGCCCGCCCCGCCCGCCCCGCCCCGCCCCGCCCCGCCCGCCCCGCCTCACCCCGCCCCGCCCCGCTCCGCCGGTCTGACCGATGCGCATGCGGCCCGCGCCGCGCAAATTCAGCGTGCGCCTATATCTAAAGCACGGCGGACACTTAGACGCAGCGGAGGGGAAAAAACAAAACACACCCCGATTAACCCTGGAGACAGCGCAGGCATGGCGCACCGCAGCGCACACCAGCGCACCGCAGCGCACATCAGCGCACCGCAGCGCACATCACCGCACCGCAGCGCACATCAGCGCACCGCGGCGCACCGCGGCACCCCAGCGCACCGCAGCGCCCTCTGTGGTGCAGCGAGGATGCCGTCGTTGAATCGGAGCATTGATCGCCTTGTATAGCTGCTTTAAATACCCCTGCCTCATCCATCTTCTAGTGGAGGGGCAACGGTGGCGGGGGGGGGGGGGGCTGGGGGGAGTTAGAGTGTGGGGCAATGAGAGCACGGACCAAGACAACAAGAGACCGAAAGAGAGTGAGAGCAAGAAAGAGGGGCCAAGATGTAAGACTCGGTAGAAAGGTTCGATAACTTGAGAGTTTTGGTGGGTGAGAATGTGAGAATAAAAGCAAATAATAATGATAATAATAGTAATAATGATGGTGATGATGACAACAATGACAATAATAAAAAAAAAATATAATTATAATAAAAATAATAATAATAATAATATCATCAGAACACGAGCGTGCTTGGTCTTGGTTAAGTAGGATTTTTGGGGTGGTGTTTTAGTGTTTGTTTATTGTGCTCCTAACAGTTAAGTGCATGCACTTGTTTTCGCCACTCTGCACTAGTGGTCATAATCCATATGGATTGATTTCCTTGTGCATAGTTTGTTTCTATGATACCAGGGCGTTGCGTCCCAGCAACATCTAAGGTGACATAACGACGGTACCGACTTGGGACAGTGTGCAGTGATTGTGCGTTTGTAGTGCTGCATCAGTGGGATGGTATCATGTCGCCGGCACTATGATCCAATAGCCCACTCAGTCACATTATCCTGACATTGAGCCAATTCTGAGCACCAAGCAATATAGTGACAAGTATTGATTGTGTAAGTCTGTGTAAGTAGCACTGGACTGCAGATTGATCCCACGAACACGTACACAAGAATGAGCCAGTGAAGGCGCATACAAAACTAGTGAGTGGAGGTAAAACCAGAAAGAGAGAGAATGAAAGAGAATGAGCATTAATTATGTCTATCCTCATCTACTACATTTACTACTGTACCACCTTTTGATCAGGAGCATGCATCATGGCTATCCTCATCTTCCACATTTATTTCACCTGCGGAAGGTCGGGAGTTCGGTTCCCGGTCGAGTCAAGCCAATGACTTTAAAAGTTATACTTGTCGCTTCCTAGCCTGGCGCTCGGCATTAATAGGATAGGGTGAGGACTGCTTACCTCAGTGTCAGGATAATGTGACTAAGAAGGATATCAGGTCATGGTATCATGACCTGATTTCCCAGTGGGGCAGCACTATAAAGTCACCATGAGTGTGCACTGTCACAAGTCGGTGCCCGTCCTGATATGACCTTATATGTTGCCAGGATGTAAAACTCCACCAAGCAAACAAACAAACCCACACTTATTATTGTGCCACCCTCTAAACAGGAAATTTAAATTGCGTATATAATTGCAGTGGCCAATTCAGGGCACTGACAAAATAACTTTGTTCGATGGATAAAATTACATTTGCAACAACAACATCCACCAGAAGGAGAAGCATTTTCTCCTTTCCCAGCTCCAAGACAATCTAGTCATCTCAGCCCTGTTGATCAGTGATCGCCAATCCAATTTGCTGCTCCTCCCCACCCCCTTATCCACATTGCTTGTTTGCCTAGTATATCACGTGGTCTATCTCGTGTGGAATCACACCATATCTATATGGATTTAACGGGGTTCGAAACAGATTGCCGCGTTGTGTACGGCGACCTTTAAGTAACCCACACCGGGACCCAGATAGGTAGGTGCCCGTGGACGCTGGGGGCGTGTGGGGTAACACCAATCAGGGTGCATGCAGCCTTCCGGGCGACCAATTAGTGCTATTTCAGGAGTTTGAGTCAGCCCCAGATCGATAACAACTGAGCACTGACTGTTCTGCCAGAATTCTCCAGAACATGCACACAACTTGCATTTCTTAGCATATATATATATATATATATATATATAATATGTAATATATGTTCTCTATAATCTATTATGGGAATATAAACAAGGACACTATCTATCTTCAGTTCCCTATGTAATAGTATATTCACTGTATCCTATCTAACTGCCTCTGGCGCCACCTGTGAGGGGCTCTAAGCACTGTATGCCAGCTGCGTCTTGTCGTTATCGCCTATAGTCGGGGTCACTCAAGTTACGGGGGAAGTGTTATGCAGGAGCCACTATATATATATATATATATATATTATTGTCGATGGGGGGGGGGGGGTCATGAACATGGGAAATATTGCACCTAGAGCACGAGTCGAACCCATGCCTCCTGCATTCCGGGGCTAGTGTGCTAACCATTTCCACCACCTAGGCCCCCTGGTGTCATTACCCTCTCCACGGCAAACCTGTCTCTGTGGCTCCTTGCCTAAGAGGTTAGTGCAGACTATTACACTCGTTCCCCTGGAATTGTAAGTCTTTTAAATGGGTTACGTCCGCAATTTATTTAATGATTGCAATTGTTCATGATGGTCTACCAACATGGATAATTTACACGCGTACGAGGAGCCCTACCCTCCCTCCCCTATGACCCTACACCACTCCCACACTCCTCACCCCTACCCTACCCGACACCCATCCCCCTCCTTCTCCCCCCCAGCCCCTCTACCCCCGACGGTGGCGCCATCTGAACTGGACTTCACCAACTAAAACCCTGCCGGAGACAGCCAAAACTACCACGCGAGACTCTGACGTCACGATCTCGCCTCGCGAGAACCACACTCTACCTGACCTATATAAACGAGCAGCTCACTGCTCCTGGCACTACCAACCGGGCAGTCAGACGACCAACACCAGACCACCGCAACTCAGCTCCAGCCCAGCCAACCGGCTCGCCCTCCAATCAGCCACCCGGCTCATCACACCGCAACACATCACACCGCAACACATCACACCGCAACACATCACACCTCTGCACCACAACACGATGGCACGACCGGCCAACATGACGGCACGACCGGCGCTCAGCTCCAGTATAGCCAACCAGCTCACTCTCCAAACAGCCAACCAGCTCACTCTCCAAACAGCCAACCCGCTTGCTCTCCATCCAGCCAACCGGCTCGCCACTCCACTGCCTCCCCGCAGCCGGACGAACAAACACCATCCTGCCGCCTCAACTGCCAAGTAAGCACCAACCGACCCGCTCACGAGAAAAAACCCCCCAAAAAACAGCTCTACACTCAGCCGCCCGGCTCGCTCTACAAACAGCCAACCGGCTTGTCCTCCAAACAGACCACGGCCAACACGACGGCTCCACCCTACATCAACCCGGGTACCACCCCTGCCTCCACTACCGCCACTGCACCGCCCATAGACAACACACCACCCGTGAACAAAACAAACCACCTGACACCGCAGCCAGACGAACAGCACCACATCTACATCACCCCACGTGCCACACCGCAACACATCACACCTCTGCACCACAACACGATGGCACGACCGGCCAACACGACGGCACGACCGGCGCTCAGCTCCAGTATAGCCAACCAGCTCACTCTCCAAACAGCCAACCAGCTCACTCTCCAAACAGCCAAAACGCTTGCTCTCCATCCAGCCAACCGGCTCGCCACTCCACTGCCTCCCCGCAGCCGGACGAACAAACACCATCCTGCCGCCTCAACTGCCAAGTAAGCACCAACCGACACAGAGAACCAACCGACCCGCTCACGAGAAAAAAAACCCCAAAAAACAGCTCTACACTCAGCCGCCCGGCTCGCTCTACAAACAGCCAACCGGCTTGTCCTCCAAACAGACCACGGCCAACACGACGGCTCCACCCTACATCAACCCGGGTACCACCCCTGCCTCCACTACCGCCACTGCACCGCCCGTAGACAACACACCACCCGTGAACAAAACAAACCACCTGACACCGCAGCCAGACGAACAGCACCACATCTACATCACCCCACTGCCACTCCACCGCCTCCCCTCAAGTAAGCGACCAGCCGGACAGCCTCACACGAGCCACCCGGCACCGCGAACGCCCTGCACCGAAAACAACAAAACTGCCTGGCACCACAGCTAGACGAACAGCTCCACCTCTACATCAACCCGGGTATCACCCTGCCGCCACGCCTGAAGCCAACCGACCAACCGCACAGCAGTACACGAGCCCCCAGCACCACTACCGCCACTGCACCACCCGTGGACAACACACCATGAACACAACAAACCGCCTGGCACCGCAGCCAGACAAACAGCACCACCTCTACATCACCCCGGGCTCCACTCCTTCGCATCGCCTCAAGCAAGCGACCGGCTGGACAGCCTTACACGAACCACCCGGCACCACAAACGGCACAGCACAGAAAACAACAAACCGCCTGGCACCACAGCCAGATGAACGTCTACAGCCAACCGGCCTGTCCTCCAACAGACCACGGACAACACGACGGTACGACCGGCCTACCGCCCAGCTCAACTCACCACCACAGAGAACCAACCCACCAGCCACGGCCTACACAACGGTCCGAACGGACTACCACTACAGCTCCCCCCCCGTCGCCTCATGACCGCGCCACACGCCGTGACCGGCCCGCCTCTCCCTGCCATCACACGGATGACGCACGACCCCACACAGCCTCACACAACAGCCTCCCCGCCACACGGCACAACCGCCCCAACACACCATGCCAGATAATCGCCTCAGAAGTCCCCGCCGCCCCCTGCATCCTGAGGAGAGGTGGCCGCCTCAGAACTTCACGACGACCCTGCATACTTAAGCACACGGCACCAGACGCACCTTCCCTGGACAGAGGAGGCGCCCAAGCGGGTCCTCCCACCACACAAGCAGCCATCTCATCGACACAGGCCCTCTCCACTATTTGGTTGAGGGCCTGAGTCGAACAACCACAACATCCCTCAACAACCCCACAGGAGCCGCCGGGCATCTCTCCGATCCTCCCCTCTACACCGGCATCCCCAACGCGCATCCCTCGACGAGGTCCGCCAGCTAGGAAACTGGCGATCTTCAGCACTCTACACCTATGTCCCGAGGGCGCCTTCCCCTCAGCGACACAGGCCCTCCCAACATTTGGTTGAGGGCCTGAGTCGAACTTTATCTAAACCATATTGATCTCATATTACTGTACTTGCTTTTTACATGTCTTGATTCAATAAAATTTCCATAA